>JANHGO010007664.1:0-55787 GCA_024606505.1 Aquila spilogaster
CTCTTAACTCCTGTTACATGTTTCTGATCCCCTCAGGTTTCCTGCAGCCCTCTTCTGCTACCTCCAAGTTTCAGACTTCAGTGGTACAGAAACCCATCCGATGCACTGCTGTATTCATTGTTAACTGCACAGTGAGCCCCCAGAGCTCCAGCCTGAGTACCAGCAAGCTACACGGCCAGATGTCAAGCAGTAAGGCAGCCTGAGGACCACAGTGATGACCAAGCACTGCAATCACCCACAAGAGCAGGCTGCACAGGAAGCCCCCAGGAGCCCATGGATGGAGCCCACTCTTCTCCAGCAGCCCCACACAGCCAATGGCCAGCTGAAAGTGCCAGTCACTACAGGACCTCTCCTGGACATGCAGTATTAAAGTCATAAGGTACACAGCATATGTCATGCCATGCCGCTCTGTGTAGGCTCACCAGTATGCCTTCCTGCTTGACATTTGCCCAACTTCAGAGAACACTCTTCCGTCCTAGTCTGTGTGCACTCATCTGTTTCAGTCTTAATTCACTAAGGCAGACTGCCATTTCTTGGCCCCAAAACAGTCCATTTGATACCCAGCCTATGAATCTGCTACGTGGATCCTCCCCGTGTGCTCAGCTTCCTGGTTTAAAAGCTATCAGCCAACTTAAATATCTCTATTTCTTCAAAATCCTACTTTAATTTAATTTCAGCAAATCAGATTGTATCTGTTTAAAACTGGTTTGTGAGCTGTATGCTTTCATGAGGAAGCCATTATGAGAGACTTCAGAAAGTTTCCATTTATACTGTGCTGCTTTTCTACCACTCCGCACCTTTCCCACCAGCCACAGAACGCAGTCTGCCATCCCACCTCCTCCTGCTCTCACATTCCACATTCAATGGGCTTCTCTGCAGTCAAAAGCTTTCTCTTACTTGATGGTGGCTTCATGAAAGGCAAATAATTTCTTAGTTACATTCAAAAGGGAATTACTTGGCCCTGCATTTAAAAATGTACATGTTTACAGGGCCTAGCTTTCTTTTCTGTTCTTCACTTGGACTACTGAACAATTATGGTCTTCAAATGAAAGTGCATTTTTGAATCTATCATGCAATGAGACAGGACATTTTATCGTATCTTACACAGAACTTTGAGTGGTTTCTTGAATTTATTATAATAAAAGCACAGGATCAAACCATGAGGCTCTCTCTAAAAATTCAAGCTATTCCCCAATCTAAAATCCTGTTTCTGCTACAGAGAATGCAGATGGCTGATTTGAGAGCGTGTGTGAGGAAGAGAGGGAGTATCTTCCAAAATACTTTCAATGAGCTCTTCCCTGTACTAAGCCACATGGCACAGGCTTCATACAAATCTGGACTTTTCCAATCACGTACTGTTTTCTCTTCCCTCCTGTCCCATGATAAGCAGTATCTAACTACTGAGCCGTTTGTTTAGTCTTTTCAGTGTTTTCAACACCTCTGATTCCCGCAGCTACATCATTGCAATCTACAGATTCATACCTGATAATGCTGAAGTTATTCTGTAGCATCTTCTGAAGTGATATTTCCAAGCTGTGAAGCGAAGGCACATTAATTTGCAGATCAAAGCTTCCATTTTCACTACATTAAAACTGACCTGGTCAACATTATGCAACAGATTCAGCAGAACCTTTGCTGCCAGTTTTATCAAAATCACCTGGTGAATATCTTTATTTAACAGAGAAGGCTCTGAGAAGCCCTGGTGACTCCTGCCTACCTACCTATCAGCATCACTGCCTTGTTATGAGGACTGGGAGACAGGCAGTGGCTCTCTCCAGTGACCAATCATGGAAGAGGACGAGGGGCAGATCATAAGCAATCTATCCCAGACACCTGCTGCTGTGAGCACAGCTGCTGGCCAAGTGTAAGATTGAACAAACCTGCTTCACAATGCCTTTCTCTAAAATAGAAGAGGGGGAAAGGGCGAGAGTGCTAAGGGGGACATCAGCAAATTCCAGATCCTGCCTGCTCACTATGTTGTTACTTTTTCTTTTAGCCAAACAAAGGGCTTCCTCCATTTGCAACAGCTGTTTTGCTTTAAATCTCAGTGGTGGAAAGTGCTGCTCATTTTGCCTGAGCCCTTCAAGTTGTGCCACTACAAAAATTCTTCAGTAACTTGCCTCTGCTTCTTCAGGTATTTTCTACTCTGAACACAAAGAAATCAGTCTACTGCCTAACGAGGGCCTGATTCAAAGGCAATGGAGGCTGCTGGTTTTTCACTGGGGCTTGGATGCAGCAGGAGATGCATGCAAGCACACAGCAGGCTTCCACTGCAGCTGCAGCAGCACTGCCACCCCAGAAACTGAGGAAACTGCTGAGCACAGAAATAGTGAGCATGGGGAAGAGACGGGGCAGAATGAAAAGCATTGGTCAGCGGGAGCCAAATGATTCATGCCGAAACCCTGGTCCCACGCATGACTGGAACACAGCCTCAGCTTTCCACTGACCTGTGTGTGGCTACAGGGCAGGTAAACCTTCATGCCTCAGTTTCCAAATCTGTCAAGGTAAGATTACAAACATTTCCCCTGCTTCAGATGGGCTTGTTGAGGCTTGGAGGTTTGTGGTGCAAGATCAAAGGATCAGAATAATATTACATATCCAATGCAGGCCCATGCACTATTTGCAATGTCTGGAGGCACGACAGACTGCTTAGCTTGCAAAGGAAAGTGTAAAATCTCTGTTTTCCTAAGTCTGTACATTGCAATTATTTGGGCATGAACCTGAACTGGTCCTCTATGAGATGGTCAGGCAAAGCTGTTATCTCCCAGTAAGCACCTAGCTCACAAATGGTACGATTTGCCCTAACAGTACACCAGAAGGGAAGATAGTGAGCTGATTCCTCCCTGTGAAAGCAGTCTTTTCTTAAGTTTGTGAGTTACCTCTCAACCATTTGCCCCGTGCAAACTTTGTTCTTTTTTTTTCTATGGCCCTTCAGTTTGTTGTGAAACAGAATACAGATCTTAGCACACACAGTACTGCTTTGGGTTACGGCACCCAAAGAGGTCTCAGAATTCTGAAGAAGTAATGGCTCTCATACTTGTCACAGAAAGCCAAGGTCTTGCAGCAGACACATACACAGAAGAAAATTAATGTATTCCAGGAAAGCAAAAAGATGAGCTCACAGTTTCAAAATGGGACTCTGCTTTTATAAACAAAAACAAATAAATATGTTGTGGATCTCTCGTTCCAGCTTTCAGGAAAGGTCACTGAAGTTAGACAACTTGACTGGGGACCTCTCCAGAGTGAAAGGTTTTCTGTTTCTGTAGCTGATGGAATCAGTTCTGCCACCCTCAGCACCAGCACAGAGTGAAGGCTCTGTCTCTCCAAGCTGCCTGCAGCACGTGCTCCCACCGAGCTGCTGCCCCCAGCCAAACAGCAGTTTGCTCCCAGTAATAGTTTCAGGATTTTCACTCCAGTCTCATGAGTGTTCACAACGATCATCCAAGTGAACTGAGAACAGAACACTGCATCTCTTCCACCATGCTGCCACTAACATGTAACTCTACCGTGGAATGAGTCAGGTCACCACCTCTAACCAGAGCACGTCCTTACTCCTAGCCATCAAAGAAAACAAGCTGTGCTTCGTACCCTTTGCAGAAGTATTGTTCTGATTTGGGAAAATAATCTCTATTCAAAAAAGTCCACAGAAGCACACTTAAAATTACACCATGCTTACACACCGCCCCGAATAAAGGTCTTTACCATGCACTTAACAGCTTATGCTGGCTATCTGGAAGCATACAGGCAAGTCAAGGAGAAAAGGAACACGCTTGTCTTCCTGCCAGGTCTTTTAAGGAAGACAAACAAAAACAAATGGACAAAAGGACACCACTGCACAGTAATATTACAGTAATATAGTGAGCATAAACAAAAAAGAAAATACACTGATAGAAGACTGGAGTGGGAAAGTTTACAAAGCTGTACACTGAGATAAGGGACAAAAAGGATACTGGATAGCGCAGTGAGTTGGAATGTAACACTTTCCATCTGCGTGATGAGAATATTTCTCACCCTAATATTCACTGAGAAACTGAAGCAAAGGAAGTTTTCACGACTTGCAGAGCATCCTCTCAGACCCGGGAAGCAGCCAGGGAGTGCCTCACTGACCACACTGTCAGCATCAAGAGAGATCCCTCACAACGCACAGCAAAGCTGAGCAGGAGCCAGGGCCACCACTGTTTGCTGTGCTCATGATTCACAAGGCAAAGTCCTGCAGATGCCTGTTCTTGCACAGAGGTTGACTCTTTCTGATAAAAAAGTTTAGAGTTCAGTACAGCAAGCCCACACATCTTACACATCCCAGAGTCTCATCTGGAATGAATCAGTATCAATTCAGACTTTATTTAAACATATTGTTTAAATACAGTTTATCCCTCTTGATGCTGGGTTGAGAAGTTCAGTCTTTCAAGTATACTCTTTCTTACACTGAAATTTTCTTCCATTTAGGAATAACTTGAAAACACATGAACACAGAATTAAATGCTCAGATACCTTAATCCTATTATCAATAATCTGTAATGCTTTTCACAGGCCATTAGACTGACATGTCTGTGTGAGACTACACATACCACACCACAGTGCAGTTCTGGCTGGGAGTAACTGCAATGGGGACCATATGAGCCTATAGCATACCATGCCATATGCACGATGTACACAGCTTCAGTATCTGGAAAGGAAGCTCCCAGGCCAAGAGACCTGAAAGCAAAACGTATAGCTCAGCTGCTATAACATCTTTTCATTTAAAGCATTTTCTTTCTCTGCGTCAAACAGTACCTTCCTTGGAACTCACATTTCAACTTAACGTAAGTTTGTCCTCTGATAAATGTTATTTGCTGTTTCTCCCCCAAATCATCTCCCATTGTTCCCTATATAATTCCTTCTTGGTGAAATACCTAGTATGGTCAAACGAACGATGGATGGCAAACTTTCCAAATTTGAGCATAAACTTGTCCAGGAGTAAACCTTTTAAGGACACTTTAAGGAGACAGAAGCTTAAATCCCATTTTCAACAGGAATCAAGGGCCAGAACGTAAGGCTAAGCTGGCACCTAAAGATTTAGAGCAGTTCCTATTTTTATCCTGAAGGGCTATATACCCTTAAAAAAATCAGACTGCTACAAACCAAAGACATTGTTTACACAGACTGAGTACAGAGAGCTCTGAAATAGCTGTGCAGTCCAATGCCCTCCACAAACTGAAGGAGAGAACCAGGCGAGAATACAGACCTGGGCCATGAAAGCCATAGAGCTGTGCTGTCGGGGCTTCAGCAGCCCAGGGAACCGCCTGGTGCCACAGCTCTGCTTGGGCTGCTTCGTTTCTCTGGCTCTGAGTCCTTCTGAAATGGTCTGCCAAAATCCCACCCACACCCGCCAACCTCTTCCTCCCCTTAGCACAACTGAGGGTCATATCACTAATAAAATATATCCAATAAACAGCTAATAAAGGGTTTATACTTTTATCAGCTGTTATTGACAGGTGAGCTGTACATTGCAAAACCTCATGATCAACAGGTGCTATCCATCCCACATACCCCAGCTGTGAGCACTCAGCAATCTCCGAACACTTATTAGTCAGCAACATTTACTAAACCGTTTTTTGAATGCTGATAAACAAAACTTACTTTTTAAAGAAATGACTGAGCAAACTGGGAACACCACCAGTTTCAGCAACGTAATGGACCCCAAAGGGGAAGTACTACAATTGGCAATATTGGCCATGATAGCATACTCTGTCCTACCAGGGTTGGAGATATTTTTGTCTTCTGCAGAAGGCAGCACAGAGCAGAGCAGGTGCTGCTGCACACATGGGCACTCACACCACCCCCTGCTTTCTTGCATGAGTTCATGGTTGCACCAATGGCATGAGAGGCCCAGCCTGAGACAAAAAGCCCTCTCATCAAACGCGCTTATCCAGAGAATATGTTATGAGTTCAAGAGCTGTCTCTGCAGCTCTGGGTCAGCAGACAATGCCCTTCAGTTTGTCCCCATTCAGCAAAGCAAGCAGTAAGGCCGTGCCTCAAATTAACCACGTGTTTAAGTGTCTTCCTGACTGACTCTAGCCTGCACCTTCAGGACCAATAGAGCACCTTCTGCCCCACTGCAGCACAGAGAGGAGTACCTGGCTTTGGAGAGCCAGCAACTCCACTGATTTCCACACTTTCCCACTTGGGTAAGCATTGGCAAAATCCAGCTCAAGAGTACCACCTAGCCTTCCTCCAACATTTTACAAATGCTACAGTGATCCTGACATCACCAAATTAGGCAGCTATCAACTCTTGTAGCTGTCCTGTAAAACACAGATTTAAAAGACTGATGAGGAGCTCTACCATGGCGTTAAGGACAGCAAAACAGATGGACCTTTGTGCAGACCTTGTGAGCTGAAGCAAAACAACACATAACAGCAAACAGCAGTATCTTATGATAACTTAGCTTAGGAAATGGAGGATATGAGCCCACTCCAGGTACTACAGGACAAGGCTCACTGTCAGTACCTACAGTCCAAAGCTCAGTCTTCAGCCACAGTAAGTGGAAAGTACAAGATGTGGCATGCTGCAGTAGCTGCAGTTTGCTGCTCAGGGATGAACCAACGTGAGCCTGGAAGCAGCTCAGTTACCCTGCTAGCAGTGTGGCTGTGAAGCCAGGGCAGCCAGACAGCTCCTGGGCACGTCTGGAGGCCACGCAGGGCTGCTTCATGCCCTGGGCACTGACTGGCTTAGACCTCCGATCACTCAGGAAACCCTACTCCAACACACAGTGTAAACATACCCAGAGTTACCCATGCTGGAAGCATGCCAGACCTCTGGCATGAAATCTCCTTGGAAAAAAAAAAATTAAGATGATCTGAGCAAGCAAGAAGGGACATGTTGCAAAGGCAATGCAGGAGATTTGGTTTTGTTCTTAGCTCCACCCAACCCTGGTGATGATAATCCTTTGTTTGCCTTTTTTCTCTATTTAGATTGTAAGTTCTTAAAGATAGAGACAGTCTCCTGGCATTTGTTTATATAGAGTTTATATATCAGTCCCCAGGATTACTACAATGATTAGAATAATCTTTAATGACCACAAATCACTGCAATCCATGTTTTATGAATCCTCTGAGCATATGCATGTCAAATAGGTATACAAAATGAGGCTCTGAGCAAATTACAAGGTCTAAGATACATACTACTTTCTTCACAACAGTTTCTGTGCATTATGTTCCTGCATTTTGACTTGACAGTGCTATAACCTACTTGCTAGAGTTATGGAGAACAGCAAATGAGCGCCAGTGAGACTGGGAACTCAGCACCTTTCCTCCAGCAGACCTGCACTCGATGGAAAGTCACTTCTCTATTTCGTCAAAAGAGACCAACAGAGACCATGAGAAATTCAACAACACTTCAAAGCATCTAAAGGCAGACAGAACCCTCTGGAAACTGGAAGCTTTAAAATAAAAGTAGGAAGTCCAAAAGAGGACTTTAAATGGGCACACGCAGGAGAAAAACAAGAAAGATGCCAGGAGTGGGAGGGATTCACAGATTGGCATCTGTTAAACTCAGACTGACATCTCGACTTTGCTTTTCATTTCTGAGCAGCAGCAGCAGCAAGAATGGGGGAGAAAACAAGCAGCAGGACAGACACTCAGCCCAGGCAAACCCAGGTCCCTGCAGGAGCCTTACTGCCAGCCTTGTTTCCCCACGATGGAATGGCTTACTCCAACAGCTGACCACAGCTCCTCCAACTTCATTCATCTGCTACAGATGACAGCACAGTTCTGCAGCTTAAATATATCAATAACTGTATTCTGTAGTGACAAGTCTTTCAAACCAACAAAACCCTTGGTCAGATAAGTTTGCATCCTGTATATTGTCCAAGATAAGCGGCATCATGAACACTATAAGCCCAAAGCTTATGGGAAGTTGGGGTACTGCTCTGCAACCACTAACTCCCTTCAGTGACTGTCCCCTGGTGATGAGTGCCAAGTCCTTCAGCACATCCATCCCACGGCTGCTCATCCAAAGGCCAAACAAAGTTACCAGAAAGGTTTCCATTCACTTTCTGCAGGTTTGGGCTTCTCAGCAAAGCAGCTCTCTGCCCTAGTGACTGGTGCCGCCTATTTCAGCTGCTACCCTTCGTTACCCTTCCCCTCATACTGCACAGACCTGGGTGCTGCACTGACTCATTGGGAAGAAGCAGCAAATCCAAACAGAGCTGTTCTCAGATTAGTGCAGATGAAATACAGGTTTGCCTGTGTGTGCACTGTGAAGCCAGGATTTGTTTAGAAAAATGGCTCTGGTTTACTTCATATGTCCATCCCTATATGCTCTTCTTCCAGTTGAGATAATGAACCTTCTTGAGGAAGCATTGATTGGTCTGTAATATTTGTTCAGTCGTGTAGAATGAAGCTCATTTTGGTTGACTGAAGTCAGTCCTATTCAAGAAAAGTGTTTGTTTGCAGTTAAGATCTTACTGGCAGTTAAGATGAATCAAGGTGCTTGGGGCTGTCAAGTTGAAAGCTTAATATCTTCAAATTGCTGCCCAGGTTACTTTGAAATATTTATGTAATGTACCTTTATTTTCTGGCAAATTACCATTAATGGGAAAGGAGCTTAGTATTACCTAATAGAAATAGCCAAGTCCCTTTAATGGAAATAATTATTCATTCTAGCCTTTTCTTACTTTTTTATTGTAGTATCTTAAAAATACCTGCATTCCAGCAAAATGTTTTATGTTAATCTCAACCCTGATTCCATCTTACTCATTTTTCTCAAAGCTGCTGCCTTGAGGAATCAGGCAAAGCAATAGATAAGCACTGTTTTCACTGTTCACAAAGCTTTTGATGTGAAAAATCCTTTTGCTAATGTAGGCTGTTTTTAAACAGGCTAAAACCACTTCAGTTGGAAAGTGTACTATCATGGTATCAATCAAGTCCCATTGAAGCCAAATGGAAAAATTCCAAAAACTGCTCCTCAAAAGGGTTAAAAAGTCAACAGCAGATATTTTCATAAGGAGTTACTCAATTCTAACCCATTACCATAGTCAGAAAGGTCACAGACTTTCTCTTCGCTATCTAAAATACTCAGTAACATGTTTACCAAAGTTCTTTAAAAATAAATCCAGACAAATCCATTTGAAAGAAAACGACGAGTTTTCAGTTAAATAATGAAGAACAAAATACTTCCATTCTGAAATGCTTATACAATGCCTCATCCCCTCCTCCAGGGGCAAAGTCTCCTATTGAAAATCATTTAAGGGACCTGCAGGAAACTAGGGAACCTAAGCTGGAACAAAGAGGAAGAGCCATTTGTGACTGTGCCAGGAGGCAGGACAGGACATTCATGAGATGTGGGTTAATTTCCCAGTTTTGCTGCAGACTTCCTGCATGACGCCGGGCAAGCTGCCTGCTCCTGCTCAGCACCCACCTGCAATACAGAAATACCGGTGCCTTTTGCCAGGCTCTGCCCTCTTTAGATGTACGTTTCTTTGGAGCAGACTCCTGATTCTGAATGGCATTTGTGACACATATCAGCCCAAAGTGATCCAACTGATTTTTTTTTTCTGATGTCTCCCAGGCAATTTCTGATTTGGAGGGTTCTTTGTTTGCCCTGATTTAAGGCATTCTGTGCTATAAGAAATGTATGAAATTGGTAGTTCCCAGTGTTGATGCTGATAACGTTTCAGGAGAGGTGTGGAAGCCAAGGGGACAAATCTCCATCTGCTGCCATGTGCTGTACTTTTTGCTATTCTATTGTTATTCTGTCAGAACATTACATTGTGACATTTGGGGCCTTTTAATTTACTCCAGTGCAAAAGAGGAAAGTTACTTGTGAATCGCTTGCTGTTGCTGATCTAGGGGAGGCTTTGGAGGAAGCAGGGCACTAGGAGAACAAACTCTTGTCACTGAAGGATTGCATGAGAGAAAGACAGAATGCTCAGCTGTATGCTAACAAGTTGCAGGGACAAAGCAAGGTCTTGCATATATCAATATGAAAGTTAATATAATTGCCCTCTAGGAGAGCCGAAGAAATGTGAAGACAAAACTGAATACAGTTTTTGGGAAAAAACAGTAGGAACTGCTCCTCTTACAGGCACATTGTAAATAATCAGGCAAACAGCCAGTTCATACACATTCTACTCTCTTCCTTAAGTGGAGTGCAGTGAATAGGAGGATGATGATATTCTCATATGAGAACAAAACAAGCTAACACCAACAAAAAATGGCACCCCTCCCGGGAACAGCTGCCTGTTTATAAAAAACAAATCCATTAAGGCACTTGGGGAAATGGAATGCTCCAGTTCCGTCAATAGTGAACAGGTAAGCAGCAGCAAGATCTAAAAGCTATGCAGGACTCTGCAGCTGAGCTGCAGCTCTGAGTCCAGTACAAGTACTTATCTTCGATATTATTGGTTCCAAATCAATCTCATGTGTCCAGTATTTACCCATCTATACTCGTGCTCTGGTCTCTCAGACTGCAGGATGGAGAGACTTTTTTTTTCTTCTTTTAAATAGATGTCTAGACGGCTTCTTCACATCAGACAAAGTGATCACACAGGAAATTCAAGGGAAAATTGATGCGAACTGCTACAACTGGAGGTATTCAGGATGCGGACAGCAGCTCCGCGCCCTGGCAAGGCACCCAAGGAGGGGTGGGGGGCCCACAAACCCCACCCGCATCCCAGCACACCGCCCTGAGGAACTCCCCGAGCCCAAGGCATCGCTCACTTCTCTGAGCCGCACCAAACACTGCAAGGTGCCCTGTGCCCATTCCTTAGGTGGGTGTGACACCAGGATCAACGCCCCTCAAGTCAGTTCTAAAACAATCTAATGGAAGGAAGTGTAATTCACATCAATCTGGAGCCACTGAGTAGAAAATAGACATCAAATTGAGCTTCTGTTCCTTCCTCTTTTAAACACAGCGTGTGCTAAAAACACAGATCTTTGAATCATCTTCTGATTCATCACAGCATAATACGACGTATTACATTACCTATCTGGTTACAGGGTAGGTGACATATGATCAGAGCAAAGTTTCAAAAGCAAAGAAAGAATCTGGCTACATAAACAACACAGGTGTGAGCTTGATTGCTTTATTTTCATAGTAACCATGTCACTGAAGGAACTTATTAAGAAGAATTTGTACGTATTTCAAATCATTCTGGAGCTAAGCTAACAAAACAAGAAAAACTCCGACACGACTTCTCTATTCTGATCTTTCTTTTTCTGCCTCAGGCTGTGTTACAATCAGAATAGGCAAAAAAGTAAAACTATTTAATCAAAAATTATCAAAGCTGTCTGTGTACAAAACTGGTAAGCTTTTCAGGTTTCTTTTTGCTTCTTTAGTTTATATATTACACAAACATATTAATGATATTTCCCTATTCTATAATGCAAAATATCTATAGATTCTGATAATGTTTTAAATGAAAAATTAAATTACAATCAAAACAATATATAACATCCTGTTCTGAAGAAAAACGCATTGTTGTGAATGCTTGGTTTTAGATAAAAAGCTGTATCTCAATTAAGGTGTTTCCCACTGTGTCTATTTTGTACGTGTGTGTGCACACATTATACTTTCAATATTCTAAAAACCACTGAGGAACAAAGAGTGGAAGGAATGAAGACAGCAGAGATATGGGGAATGCATCCCCTCCTCCTTAGAACCTCTACCAATTCATCCCAAATTCTCAAGGCAATCTAATTTATAGTGGTGGTCTTAGAGAAACAAAACGTTAGTGAACTATGAGCATTTAAATTCTTAAAGGAAGAATCCTGTTGTTTGAATAGGACCACCAAATTAATATGAGCATTTAAGGCAAAACCAACTACTCAATTGCTGTTGTTACCCAAATGATAATATTTGAAGAAACTCAAGGAATAACTCTCTAGAAGCAATTACTTCAACTTCTATAAAAAGTAGTGCAAAGCATTAAGTAAGACAGCATTCATGTCAGACCAGCTGGAACTCCCAAAGCAAACATGAAATGAGGATTCCTTGCAGACTTTTAACAGTCCCATAACATTTTTGTTGCCTTTTTTGGTTTTCAAACAATATACAACATTTTTTACCGCCAATAAAGTTTACTGGAATTTTCATGGCTAACGGTCACTCGTGGTGGAAGTGGGAGCCAGGGATTAAAGCAGACAGGACGCTATTTTCATGCTGCTTCTGGCAGAAATGGCTTCTCCTCCAGCAGAGGAAGGAGCTGCAGCTGCACAGTGCTGTGCAACAGGTAGGACCTGGCTCTGCAGGGGAGAAGCTGAGCACGTGGAAGGAGGGACTGGGTCTGGGGGTTGGGTTTTATTAACCACTGCATCCATTCTTTTAGCATGAAAACAGGAAAGAAAAAAAATAAAGGCACATCATTTATACCCTGTCTGAAGAGCTTAAAAGGGAGATGAGCAGCAGGTCGGCTTCGATGTCAAGCTGACCTGAGTCAAATCCAACCAGCAAAGGAATTGCAGACAGCGCACGGGCAGCAAAGGCTCAGCTCTGTGCCATGACCCCACGGGGTGGACAGGACAGCAGCGGCACTGCCACCCAGCACACAGGTGCTGCGCTTGGCAGTGGTGCCAACTGTTCATTTGTTCAGAAAACAAAAAGTGAAATACTTGTGTTGGAAGCGATCCTCCTTGGAGGTGTCCAAGCGGTGATGCGATCACACCTGTGGTCCCCCTGCAGCTTTGGCATCTTTCTTTCCTTTTCTTTGTCATGTATTTGCTGAACCTCCTAAAGTCCTTTGTAGCTGCAACTGTTACTAATGCCTCAAACAACAGAATCCTGCTTAGGGCATTGCCTCTGCCATAGCAATAACAAAGACAAAAATCATCCAGCAACTCAGGAGAAGTATCAAGTGATCAGGTGTTCAGAGAATATCAAATCTAAAGGTAGGAAATTCAAAACATAGAAGAATAATGCATAAACCAAGGAGTCATGACAGCAAAGCATCAAAGCAAGAAGCCATTCCTCAGTCCCAGCGTGTAACCAGCCAAGGGACACGGCCACCGGCAGGGCACTGCTGAGCGCCCAGGGCTAAGGCCTTGTCCATTTGTGCCTCAGTTTCCTTCGCTGGAGCTATTGCTAGCCACGCGGGCAGCTGTGGGGAGTGCTTGGAGCCAGCCAGGAGCTGGGGTAGGAAATAGGTGGAATTCCTGAGCCCGCTGGAAAGGCTGGCAGCAGCAGTCCCACAGACGGCGCAGAAGCAGGCGTGTTGCTTTGTTTACCTCAAGCTTTATTTTTTAAAGCACCGTGACAGCTCTGAGACTCGCTCTGTCTCAGACTAATCTATTTTCCCCTCAACACCTTGCAGCGAGCCGCCTGCCAGCTTCCTGTCCAGACCAGGGGTCAGCGAGGCTCCTGGAACGACGTGCCCGGCTGCTGAGTGCTGCAGTGGCCATGAGAGAGCAGCAGGAGCAGCGCAGTCCTGCTGCTGCCAGTCCGCGTGCGCAGGAGCTCCCTGATCTCAGGCCTGGCACACAGCAGGCTCCCGAAGTCAGCACACATGCCTCTCAAAGGTCCCACCCCGGCCAGAGTGAGGCAGCAAAGCTTCCAGAAGCCAAAGCAGCTGAAATGAAAAACATTCTGTTTTCCACCACTTCAGCTTTGTGCAGGTTCGTAACAGGTGACTCCCATTTCATCACAATTCTGTACTTAACGAACCATAAGGCTGAACAAGGAAAATCCCATTACACAGCAAGGATTCATGAGCCTTGTGTTAGGCTGGATTCATCTCATGTGCATTTTACCAGCATTTCTAACGCTAGCCATTTAAAGGCTTCTTAAAATCAAAAACTGGTGTTTTCTCAGTGTCTCAGTCATGTTTCCAAGCTCCTCCTGAAAACACAAAGACAAGAAACTTGTTGCTTAAGATTCAGCTTTTATATAAAAGTCCAGCATCTTAACTAGCTGCTGAGACTTTCCAAATAGCTGTAGTCAATGCAGCACTCATGATAAGATCCTGAGAACTGATGCTATAGTTTTGGTAGACTAAACAATAATGAAATCAATCATTACTGTAATTATAACTATGCATAGGGCTATAATAGATACCTCACACAAAAACTGCTTGTAAATGGGAGTCCTTAAGTTTTCCCAGTTCGTTTTCATTTTAGATTGTAAACTTGTTTGGACCAACCAAACCTCTCACAGTATAAAATAAAAAAATAAAAAACCAGGGCTGGAAGCTCATGGCATTGCTGTCCTGCTCTGTTATAGCAGCCCAGGAAGGATCAGAGCACAGAGGAGAAAGTCAGTCACGTTTAGAGGACAGAAAACCCTATGAATGAAGTAATGAGTGCGCCAGGTGCTCCCTGTTCTCTCAGCCCCTGAAATAAGAGGATCCCTACTGGCAACACCTCATCTGGCTCCTCTCAAAGCCTGGATTTCAGCTGGGAGAATTCAGAGCATTTCCATCCCTCTCCAAAATACATCTGTGTTTATTATTTTTCTGCCTGCAAGACTGACAATGAGCAACCCTGTTCACATATTTTCTAAAAGAGCACGGTTTGTTTATCTGTCAGCTGTAGGTGCCAATGCTTACTATGTGTGGGGTGACAGAAAAATAAATGGACTTACCAGGCTGTATGATGATCCCTTCCCCATCCCCACACGTCCCCCAGCACGTTTGTCTCCTTTCTGTTCTCCAGCCAGCCCGCAACACAGTGCTGTGCCCCTGCTCTGCACGCTTTGATGCTTAGAGGATGTGTTTTTAGTGGGATTCTTCTCAAGGACTTGACAATTTATCATCCCAAAGGAAAGAGTTCTCATTGATTTCATGAGGATAGGCCCTTTCTAAAAGACTGAACCAGCTTTTACACACACAGTACAGTTTCTGCCACTTCAACCACTTCCTCACACAGAAGCAACGGAAGAATTTCATCAGATTTAAGGCCAGCAGCAATTTTTCTTCCTGGGTTAGGAACTGGCCCGAAGGGAGGAGAAGGTCCCTGTGATGTATTTATGGAACAGCTCAGTTTCTTTTGAGCATTCAATTCTTAAACCCAGAGTTGGACAGAAATGGTGTTTTTACTCAAATGAATTTTTACACACAAAATATGAAGAACCTCCAAAATCAAAATCAATGCTGGAAATCATCATGTCAAGAAAAAAATTCAGTTGAAAACTGAAAATGTGATTTTTTGCCTGAAACACTTCGAGTTTTGTGTTTGTTGCTGAAAACCAAATGCCAATGAAAATAGACAAACTGGGAACGTTTTTGTTTAGTTCAAAACTTAACTTACTGCCTAAGAAGCTGAAAATTAAGGCTTAGGTGAACCTTTGCATTTTGCACACAGGATACAAACGCTGCTCAGAACTGATTTGCTTTATCTGCTATTACCAAATGACTGAACATCAAAGTACTCCCAAATTAATGACAAGGGCATTAGGGTTGCTTACAGCCCCCTGCTCCAAGCGTGCAAGGCATGGGCCACCTGGAGACACCTACTGGGCAGTGTTAGCTTGGCACCAGCAGCACCCAGAGCCTGACCACTGAGGTTTAGCTCAGCCAAACCAAGAGGGTCCAGGGCAGAACTGGGCAGAAAGCAGCAGGCTCTGACCAGCAGGGATAACTTTGCTCCCTGTGTGTAGGAAACCACTTATCTGAAGCCTGTGTGTATGATAAAAGCATCAAAAAGCAGCTAGACTTACAGTACTGAGCAAGTCCACACTGATCCTGACCAGGATGCTGGTAGGCTTCTGTGGACTTGGCGCTTGGCTGGCTTTTGGCACAGCAGCCTGGATCAATGAGAGTACAAACAGCATCCAGTGCCGTGCTGTCTGCAAAATTATTTGCTAATCCAGGGGCACATAAATGAAAACTCCTGTTAGCAGGAAACGGGAAAACAAAGACTAGGACATGAGATCATCTCTCGCTAAGAAGCAAACCAAAGCACCTCAGATAAGCAAAACTGGCCTGTCTAGCTAAAATGGCAGAGATTCAATTTTCTTTGACAAATGGAGCTGATACACACGAAGGGATTCACACGAAGGGCTGAAACAGCTCCCAGGTATGGCTCACATCACAGCAGCACAAATGGCTGAGCCTACCCCAGCCCATGCTTACCCACCTGAAGGCTTGCACTGCACATTCCCCACACACTGGGGCTCTCATATCTGTGTTTTGTAAGGCCCAGCCATCCTGCAGTAAGGAGGAATCCCTGGGAGCTCTGTCCCAAACATTTGCTGCATAGATGTTCAGCTAAAGGATAATTAAACCTGTCAGAGACTCAATTTTCCCATACCTAAGGAAGTATCAGGTCTGTCAGTCCCATCCTGCTAGATTAAAGTTAGATATTTGTTCTACCTTTGTATTAATATAGAGAACCTCTCTAGTGTTACCATATTGGCCAACACCAATGTGAAAAAGACAAGGGAAGAACACTCAGCATCAGTTTTCAAAAGTTACTTACAAGAGTTAGGGTCCAGAGGGGAAGGAAATTCAGCAAGCAAAGTTGTTAAAAGCATCCCCAAACTGCCAGCTGAATTATCTTCAGCACTTTATTTAATGTAGTTGAACAGCATGGGATGGTTTGAGAGGCTTAACATCAACTGCAGCAGTCATGCAGTGCCTCAGTGAGAAATGGATGAAATCTCTTTCTAGTATACAGCAAACTTGCTGAGAAAGATTTTGTTTGCTGGGAAACAATATCTGGCTGCAGGAGGAATCTGCTGCCCAGTTTTGGCCAGTGGAGGGGACTGGCAAGCCTGAGGCTAGCATTCTTTCTTGGCTGGGCTTCACATGAGACTGCCAGGGCCTTTCTCATCATATCTCAGGGTACTACACAAAGGGGAGCACTGAAGAGACAGCAAACCTCACCTTGAAGGGACTTCCAGCCTGGTAGGGTGAGATCAGGACATTTTTCAAACAGAAGGGGATCAAACCTGGGGCTCCTAGATTGCAGCTGAGCATCTTAGCCAGTTAGTCACAGCACTGTGCGAGTGCCAACATCGCCTCTGCCAGCTTTACAAATCTTGCAGTTTTCTTCCCTGTAAGTGTGACAGCTGAAAAAATCCTATGTGGAGTTGAGTGGTAGAGAGACTGTTTTGTTGGGCACAACAAGGACTCTGTTTCTTTTCCTTTAACTTTTTGGTTGCCAGGCCTAAAAGCTGTGTGTGTATACAGGTCATCTGTGAAATATGCAAGTTATGAAAAAAAAAGTACTCACCCTAACAAACTGGCATTATTATCTCCATCTTTGCAAATAGCATCAGGATATCTTAAAATGATGAAAATCCTGCTCTCATAAATGTAAGAACATAAAGCCATCGAACCAAGAGTCCAACCCAAAATTGCCCCCCATCTCCCCACATTCCTAGGGAGATTTATGAGGATCAGCTTTAAAGATCACCACAAGACCAAAACACTTATCTCATCAACTGGCCCCCATTTCCTCAAGTCATCCAGAAATGCTAAGCTCAAGCAATTTGTCATCTCTACAGTCATTTGAAAAATATGTAGAGAGAGCCATAATATTAAAACCAAGATTAAAATGGCTGAAAACTTCCGCTGCAAGCATCTTCTGGTGGGAAGAGAAATATCACTGAACAGAAACACCACAACTCTGCTGGAGCAAATCTGCAGCTACATCTACAGATTCGCACCATCTGAGAATCCCGGCCTCAGAGCTGTCTCAGAGAAAGTCCAAGAACAAATCAGAGAAGCTATGTGCCAGTTTCCTAATAAGATTGCCTTGTCTCACATTTCTGCTGATTTCTTTCATACCTTCAAAGTTGTTATAGCAGCTCATAAAGAGAAAATAAAGATTAGAAACAAGCCTTTGCCCTTGAGACCATCCCTGACCTCTGGTTTGCCATTTACATTTATTACAAAAGAGCCTGAAATGTTTCTGAGGCACGGAAAGGCATCTGATGGTTACAGAGGGTTTTGCACCAATAACGTTCTGCTCGCCGGGTTTCCTCAGACAGAACTTTGCAAGGATATTGAAACTCCCTCAGTCACAGGCAATAAACACAACTATGCCAAAGGCAGGGGGAGGGAGCAGAGGGGGATGCTTCCTTGCACACCACTGTTCTCTTATCCATCTGGAATTAGGAAAGCACGTCTGGAAAGAAAAAGCCAACAGCTTTGGATCAATCAGCCCAATTCCTCTGCTATGACATATTCATTGTATGCACGCGTGCGAGAGAAAACAAGCAACTCGTTTGACTGCATTCAGCCATTTAAAGTAGGATAAGTCAGAAGATCGAGTACAGTAATAGCAAAGAGCCTCTTTAACAGATCTGCAAGCCAACAGTATCTCTGCTAAGCCCTTTCCCACAAGAAGTGAAGCAGTCTAGTGTTCAGCATCAGATCTGAATGCATTCCCATCTGGTAAAATCTGACCTCAGATCAATGCTTCCCTGCAGGCAGCAGGGAGCATCCTCCCCTGCCTCCATTCTTTACTGCTACAGTTTTTCTTTATTAAACCAGATAGGATTTGTCCATGACTTTGCAGAATAGCTATAGCTTCCTTTTTATCCACCACTTGTGAACTGCCCATTGCTACCACATGCTGCACTACAGCCTAGAGGAGAAAGGCAAACTGTTTCTAACGAGTGTTCACGTATTCATTTCAATTCAATTTAAATGTGAGCTTCATTATGACCTTGTTAGCACTCCCTCTCCTGTTTACTTTCCATTAACATTCAGGCTGTCAAACTTTATTAACACAAATGACCATAGAAAGTTGGAGCTGCTTGAATTCTCACTGTTTGAAACATATTTAGTGGGCGAAATTCAATCTGTCCAGCCAGCTCAGGGAGCTCTCCGCCATGCACCAGCCTGCTGCTAACTTGCACATTTCTGAAGTGTTCATAACCAAAATGCGATGACAAGAATGAGTCTCTATGAGTTAGGGAAAACAGAAATGACACACTCCCATGTGGCCAGCCACAGGTAACTCTGGATGCCTTAATATCACACACTGAAGAAAGTGTATATGGGAAGGAATTGTTTGCATTTGTTGCTTTTTTATTATAAATATATATATATGGAAAAAAAGTCCCTCAAACTCAAGTATATTGTACAAACAGATAAAAGGCAGGAAAAAAAAGTCAAATAAATTGTGTGATTCATGGAACTCTGCAAACCGCACAAGTATTTTGTATGCAGCCCATACCATCACCTCTGTCTCAGGAGAAGATGACTTCTTTACCGAACTCACCCTTCCCTGTAGTCTCAGTTAGATTTCTTGTCCCCAGAAGAATATAATAACATATGGTTGACTTTTTCACATAATACCTAGTTCACAATCTTACACAAAAACTTCCACAATATATGTCATTTTGACACGGGTTTAAACATGATAAACAGTGTAATACAATCTCCAGCTGTTTGAGCAATTCTGGTCATAAAGTGCCTCGCTGCATTGTCATCACGCTCGTTCCTACACGGAGCCTTTGTTCTCTTTTATTCCCTACATTATTTCCACTTCCACTCGGATACATTTTGAAAGAAAAATGCTTAAGCACAGTGTTAAAAACAGCGTTCCCTTGGATCTTCCATCTCCATGCAAATGAGGACCTCCACTTCTTTTTTCTGTTGTTAAAATCAGAGATGAACAAAAATAGGTTTTTTGTTGCTTTTTTTTTAATCTGAAATCAAATCATTCTGAAATGTTACGCATAAAATTTTGATAAAAGTTTGCATAAAGCACTTCAAGAGCGGCAGAAAGTACATGAAAAGAAAACGAGAAATTAAACCATTCTAAAAGCTTTCAGAGGTCAGAACGCTTGTAAACAAAACAGTTTGTCTGTTTATGTAGTTGTCACAAAAAAAGCCGTTTTGCTTTCAAGTCATTACAATGACTTTTCTCTATTTTTTTTTTTTAGGGTGGCCTAAAAGATCACAAAAAATGTTCCCTTTTTTTGTACAGTTCTAATGAAAATAAACTTCGCATTTAACAGCGAAGCATATGTCGATATGTTAATACCCACTGGCGTGTCGCTTTCTAAGCCCCATTTCTGGAGGTTCCTTGAGCTGGTCGGTTATGAAATGCTATCTGCCTCGCTGCTAACAACACACAGTCCCGGCAGAAATCTCTGCTTTGAATGCTCTTGTAACATTTTAAAAACCAAGAGAATACAAGTTTCCATATTGTTCTAATAGGATGGCACAGGATACATGGAAACACTGAAGGATGAGAAGAAATGAGACAGCAAGGATGTGAGACCCACAACAACAAGCCCTTGCCCAAGCCTACAGACACCTGCAGTTACTACTAAGCCTTCCCACTACAGTTACACTTTCCTGCAGTGCTTCAGCATGGCTGCGTATGAAGTATCTCCCTGCCAACCCAGGTGTGGAAGAAAATATATTTTAATATCATACAAAACACCAGAAGAACAGATAGGAATATTTCACTTCATTAGTGGGCTTTAAAAATGGAAGATCTAAGATAAAGGTGAAGGGGAATTTAGGGTAGTTCCCCAGGGAAACAGTAGATGCCCCATCAACCAAGATGCTTAAAATTAAACTCAATAAAGCATGAGAAAGTACATGGTGCTAAACAGCCCTGCATCAGCAGAAGGCTCAGCCACGTTAAGTGCCTTTTTCACAGAATCACAGAACAGCTTAGGTTGGATGGGACCTCAAAGATCATTTAGTTCCAGCCCCTACTCCTGGTTACTTTTCTTTCTGTTCCTGATTTCTCTGTCTCTCCTCAGTCATGCCCAGGCATCCTGGGAGAGGCACTCAGCATCACTGTCACTCCTCAAACAACTAGGTGAAACTTTACGTACTGTAATTGGTTTAGCTTTACATTACATTCCTGTCTACAGATGTAGATGGACACATTTTTATAAGCTTATTTGTGCTGAGTAATAAGTTAAGGCCTCATTCGTAGCTTCACACTTAGCTCCAAGCAAGTGAGGTCACTTTACCACTGCCCAGGGAGCAAAGAAGGAACTGGAGCTTCGCACTTGTCCTTACCCTCTTGATTTCACCCTGGCCATGAGACACCATACAAGGGACATCCCTGGGACCTGCTGGCCACACTCACAGTGCTAGAAGGCAGCTGAGACTTTGTGCAGTCACTGATTGCAAAGCAGCAGTGAAAGAGTAAGACAGGTGCCTGTGCAGATAACTTTCTGCTCACAGTGCAAACGTGGTAAGACTGGGATAGTTCTGGCTCACAGATATGATGGGGTTATTCCTAGTGTAAGAGGGAAAAGTACCAAAATCAGATAGATTAAAATCCATGTTGGCTCATGCCAGAAAAGCCATTAATATAACTAAATACTGTTGACAGGGAAAAAGATAAAAATCGCATGTTAAAGCTAGGGAGGGGAGGATTTGATTAAAGATGGCCTAACTGATTCAGCAGCAATTAAGGTAGCTCTTCAAGTAGTGTGGTCCACTCCTGCCAGGAAGGAGGCAGTGGGTCCAACTCTCTTCTCGCTCACAGCAGCAGTACACTGGTGGAATCTGGCCACCTCTGCTCAGGCAGCTGCTGACACACCTCCATGCAGAGCAGAGCAGAATCAGGCCCCCAAAATGCCTGTGGCAACTGTACAGGATCAGATAAGATACCTCAGGAATGCAGCTCTGAGTGGAGCACTTTTGTAATGCTTTAATTTCCATCCTTGGCTTATTCCATCCCAGCTTTCATTAAGAGACAAAACAGTGGTTGGAGGAAAGTTTTTGCGTGAATTAGTTTAAAGGGCAGGAATTACATTCGTGTTTTAATGGTGTGGAAATGAATAATCTGAGCAGGGTGAAACAAACGTGGGAGGGGCTGCTCCATGTTTTCCATTTACCAAATGAATGTAACACTTGGTTTCTTACTCAGCTCCCTCTCCAGTTAACTGGCAGCAGTCTGCCTGACACAGAGGCTCCAGCCCTGTGGAGCACACAGATGCCCTCTGATGCTCATTATTCAGCGCTCGTACTGGGGCAGGGGCCCAGCACACCACACAGCATTGAGAGACTGAAAAGCGAAGGTACCACAGTTGTGATGCAGCCACAGATTGGTAGGATGAAGACCTTTAAAAAACTACAACTAAGAAGAGTGCTGTTGCAGAATTTCATCCTGAGCCGAGAGCCTCACTGAAGTCAGTGGGAGGCATTCACAAGGCATCAGCTGAAATCCCTGGTGTGCTTGGATATATTTTAGAGCAGATACAGTCAAACAGCTCATGTGTGTTACAAGGAGTTATTACATTTGCACTATGCATAAGTGGCAAAAAGCCAGATGGCTTCATACACAATTCTTTTCAAGCAGGAAAAAAAAGCAAGACTCCAAACAAAGCCTTTAGCTCATCCAACACTTTCAATAAAATGAACCAGCTACAGATATAAAACAAGCTATGGAAGCCATCAGACCTTCCTTCTCTTTGGGTGCTTTTGCAAGAAAACAGCATTGATTCAATTCAGGCTAAGGTTACACCATAATCTTTTATTTTTAAGCAACTGTATGATATCCTGTCCCACATTTCCCCAAAACAGAAAATGTTTTTATTGTGTTATTATGATAAGGTTGCTATTGATCTCACTCAAGAACCGTACTTGTACAGTGAAGTATCAACATTGCAGGGTTTTGTACATCTGTCTCATACTGATGAGTCTAAAAGTGCTTTAGAAGTTATTAATTCCAAGTGCACCTGTTAGGGAGTCAATACTTTCATCTTCATTTTATCAATATGTAAACTGAGATCCAACACGTTAAGATGTTGCAGTGAGTCAGTGGCAGTCAGGGACAGAAGCCAGATGTCCTATTCCAGTGGGAGTTTGTTCATCAGATAAATATGCATGGCATATTTATTTATTGCATAAACTAAGGGAGACAACACATTTGCCTGAACTTTCACAATGAGTCACCGCAAGAGCCTGGAAAGGACCCCTGGAATACCCTTTTAAAAAATAATAATAAAAAACAGCCTTGCCCTAAAACGTTTTTACAGTATGTGCTTCACTACCGTACTGACACTTGTAGTGCAGGGTTCATCCAAAAGAGGAGCAGTAATGAGGCCCTGCCTTGGGCACAGCCAAAGCTTTTTATTTTTACAAGGAGAATCCCACAGACTAAAAGGCACACTTACATGTCACTGATCTGTCAAGAAGAACTTTCTACAGCTAGAAGAGGTCAGGCACACACAGATGTCAGCTTTCCCAAAGGAGGCGGCAGGAACAAGCAACCAAAGGGATGGGAAGATCTCAAACTGACTGTGGTGGAGCCTGTCCTGCAAAACAAGGCACCAGGCTCTCTTTGCTGTTCACTCTCAGCCAGCAGCACAGCAGCTTTCCTCTAGACCCAGGAGGCTGGAGAGCACAGTGTGAGAGCTGAGCTGTCACCTTCTCATCTGCTCCAGAAACGCAGCAATAGGACTGCATGAAACACCTGACTCGGTGTTTCTGGAGGGAAATGTCCTGGGAGGAGATGCTCTATTACTTTCTTCTTTACTGAAGATTCAAACTGCTAAAATTGCACCACTTAAGCCCAGGACAAGAGGCTGTAGGCAGCTGCTGCATATCCTACTTGTGCCCCATTTCCCATCAGGCTCTTGCCTGAAACCTCAAAACCGCAATACTGACCACCTGAAAATACCTAAACAGCAACCAACAGGGCAGTCCTGCTGGTTTAATACCGATAAAACATGAAGTTGGGCTTACATCACTGACAGAGCCCATTTCTTCAACCTTTTCTATACAAAAACATACCTACTGACTTCCACAGGAACTCTACACGTGTATTGATAGTTCCAGAAAACAAGAAGTAAAACCTTGCATCCAGCATCCGGAATTCAGTTTTGTGGATGTACAGGTAACCACGTGCAGGTACATAAACCTGTGTCAGTAAGCAGACAAACCAGTTCACCCTCACACACACTGATCCACAGATCAGGTTTTCTTCAGAGGAGAAAGCGGTGCCATCGTGTCTGGGGGAGGTCCCTTGGTTGCTTTTATAGTACAACAATTTCAGTCACACCACAAATCTTTGAAGAGAAACGATCACAAAGAGCCTGCAAATAATCTCAAGCACAACTGCCCCTTCCCCAGGGAGCTCTCCGTCACAAGAACAGAATCCAGTTAGGGAAATTAAGGGAACAGCAACTCTTGGGCTGTCTGCTAGCTCTCTCAAAAGAGCATCCCACACTACAGTAACAAAAAATGATGGAAGAGCAGGTGTGTATGTAATAGTGCCATCTGGTGATTGGACCCAGAGCCATAGCCATGTATTTTGCATATATGCAATTGGATGTGTGCTTACATGACATATTCAGTATGTATTTGCCATGGTATTGCAAATAGGATTTTTATTTATTTCAAGGCACTGGCCTTGAAGTATACCACTGATAAAAATATTTACTAACTCTATCACCAATTTTTTTGCTGTTGACAAGAGCTTCACGCTAGAAAAAAAAAGTGCAGGGCTGAGTTACTTCAGGAGTGTTGGTTCCTTCTATAGATCAGTATTCCTTAGGGGGATGAGGCCTCGCCAGCTAAATGTCAGTCTTGTGATTAAAAGAAGCAATTTTCAGCCAGAACACAGGCACACACGTTACCTGAGAAAGACCCAAGGACATAAGAGGAAAGAAACAGGAACAACTTAGTTTATTTACTAAAGTTGTTTTCAATGAAGAGAGCTTTGAACAATGAGCTCTAAAGAAATAAAGAGGCCTGGGGAGAACAGCAGAGTGATATGGAACAGGCAAAGGGAATCTGATGTTTATGAAGGACAGAAAAATGTGAGTTGGGAGAATGTTCTAGGATGGCACAGACCTATAGAACTGATGGTCATTAATCTTTGCAAGAGTAGGAGCTCCTCTTTTGTTCTATCTGTTTCTGATTACTGCCCCACTCAGCACTGGGCCCAAATTGAGCAATTCAAACTCAATTCCAAACCATCCGAAGTGCAAAAGTTTTTGGAAGATACAGAAATAGGAGTATCAGGCAAAAATTGCAAGGTCCATAGCATTTATGCATGAACATGCAGTTAGTTCATGCATAAGTGCCAAAACAACACACAAGCACACCCATTAGGTCATGCACTAGTGCCAAATTCTTTCATCCATGCACATCTAATTAGTTCAAGCAAGAATACTCCAGCAGTTCATGCATGAGCACCCAATAAGAGTGACTAATCAGTCCGTTATTCATGAGTGCACAACTACCTTATGCACGAGCTCACGATTAGTTTATGCACAGGTGCTCAACTGGTACTGCATGAGCACCAACGAATGCCTGATTGGTATATGCTTGAATGTCCTATTAGGTCATGCCTGAGCGCTCAAGTGCTTCATGCATGAGCGCCCAAATAATTTGTGCTTGATTGCCATATTTTATGCATGAGCACCCAATCACTGCATGCATGAATGCTCAATGAATTTATGCTTGAGAACCTAGATTCCATGCAGGATCCCCCAGTCACCACGCACAGGAGCACCCACTTGGTTCCCACCTGAACATGGTGTTGGGTGCTTATGGCATATTTCAGCAGCCAGGGATGCAGTGGTGCCAGTGCCCAAACAGCTCTGAAATAGGCAGAAGCACCCAAAACGTCCCAAAGCATCAGCCCATCAGAAGTGCCCCAGTGCTCCAGCCCATACACATTTAAGAAAGAGCAACAACTGCTAGGGAAGACAACTGAGGGAGTAGTGACTAAGGAGACATGCTCCTGGAAGAAGGCACTCAATGTGCAAGATGCACAGCCCACTGATCTTCCCTTCTATACATCTTTTGCAGAAGTATCAGAAAGATCACGCCTGGAAGCAACGCTGTCTGGAAGCTCTGATACAGGCCCAGCTGCTTGTGATTCTGCAGCACACCCACAGGAACTCAAATGCACAGAGTAATTACTACCAGTCTCTAGAGAAAAGCTTCGCTAACAAAAATGTGTTGGTTTAAGTATAAGGCATGAAGCTCCACAGCCTGTGGTGCCACACAGAAGCTCATATAAAATTATACAATGACACACAGCTGTCATGAAATCAGCCCACCTCAGTTAAGTCTTTGAATAAGCCTAGTGCCATTACATACAGCTTGCACAACTTCCCTTGTTCAGGCACAGGAAAAAACATAGTGGTATGTATAACACCTTGCTCACGCCAGTAAAAATATACTACAGGAATAAATGTATTTATTAATTCACAGTAGTGATGCCAATGGTTTTGGCTCAGCTACAGCTTCCTAGCTTTGGACACAGGGTCACAAACATCTAAGACTGTTGATTCTTACCCTGGAGTAAGGAAACCTCTAAAAGTGAGCTGGAGCCGGCTACCCCACGGGACAGAAAGCAAAGCCTAGGCACCCTTGTAACATGAAGATGACTTTTTTTGGCATTCAAATAGAAAAAATTAAACATTTGCAAGATCAGCAGAAAGGCTGGCTTCAGGAAGTTTTGGATCAGCTCTCCACGCTTACATGCAGTTAAATGCAAAGAAAGGAGCTGGCCAGAGCACTCTGCCTGGGAACTCCTACCACAGTCCAAAAGAGGAGGCTGTTTCTGAGAGCATGCAGCACAGCACTGGTGACCCTTGCTCTCCCAGAAAAAGGCAAGCACAGGACCGGCTGCAAGGTTACAGAAAGCCGGCATCAGCCTGGCTTGCAGTTAAACTCACAAAAGCAAAATTACTCATTATTTATCAGAAACAATGATTTCTTGAAGTAATTGGCATAAGTTATAAATTAATTCCTTTTAGTATTTTGTTAGAGATTCAGAAAGTTACCATCCTAATCATGCACTAGTCCTAGCCATGGCAATCTCATGACCAAAATTAGTCACGCCATTAACGTAAACCCTCCCAGTCTTTTTCTTAAGCAAAATCCATAGGCATTTAACATTTCTTCATGTGTTGAAATCCCCGCTGTTAGTGCTGAAATTTAACCTATCAGTGCTTGCATTCAAGGAGACCATCAACAGTCTGTGGTTAAATCCTCAAGGGGAGATAAGGCACCTGGACACCCGTGAATGCCTGGATTTATAGGCTCTCAGCAGAATCTCTCTCTGCCCACAGTACTTAACATAAACATGAGCTGCATGAGGAGTCACTGATCAGCCACCCCCTGCCTTTTCTAAACACAGCTTTCTCCTTTTGTCCTGCCTACCTACACAGGAGTTTCCCCAATAATACTGTGAGCTGTCGGCACCGTATTTCGTACAAAGAGCAAGGTCAGCAAGGAAAAAAAAGAAATAAAAAATTGATATAATTAGGATAGGATATGATGTCATCAGTGAGGTAAGGTACCATGAAACATACTGGCCCAGCTAACAAACTGTAGTTTATAGTTTTACAGCCATGGATACTCCTTATGTAACTAAATGGTTTACAAATCACTGACATTTTGATATGAGTGTCAGTGAGTTTCCAGATGAAATAGAGAAGGATGTTGCAAGAAAATCAGCAGGATGATTTAGCAGCCTGCTGTCTTGACTGCTTTTAAACAGTTTTGCAATTAGGTGAGAAGATGCCCTGTTACATGGAGACTTAGTGTACAGACTCAGTGGTTGAGAAATAGTACAGCCTAGAAACAGAGATTCAATTTAACACATACAGATAAGAGAGAGCCCACACTCCTGCTCCTGCTGAAGATGAAACAGGAGAACTCAGACCTCACATGTGCAGAGCTGGTCCTGTATTCCTGTAGTCTTAAGTACGTGCCTGACCTCGATTGCCACAGCATCTAATCAATACCTAGCTGTGTATTGATCCTCACAGCACTGCTGCAGAAAATGCCTTAACAGCAATTTTACAGATATTAAGAGGAGGCATCAAGAGACTGACTTGCCAGAAGTTACAGAAGAAACCTGTAGAACACAAGTTTTTCAGGCTTCAGGTCAATGTCAGAAGCACTTCTGTTCAGAACTCCCTCTTTGTGAAAGATGTCTTGGCTGCAGCTGTTACTTCCTCTCCACATCCTAAGAACTGATCAATTTGTAGAAAGATTATGCATGTGTGGAAGATCTGCCCACGAACCATGCTGGTGTTATTTCATTTTCAACTATGAGCTCCAAACGTTCATGAGTTTAAAGTAACAATTAGCTCTACCCTGCATGTTTTCTGTTTCATGCTCTTGTTTTGTGAAACTTAGAATGTTTTTGCTTTTATCATTCCTACATGTGGTGCTTTATAAGGGCACGCTTGGCCCCACAGCAGCTCTGGATCTGGCAGTGGCACAGAATATCCTCACTAGGAAAGGAGTCTCCACACATTCAGTGAGCCACAGGCTTTAACAAAACATAAGTCTGCTTCCGTGCAAGCACCTGGACTCTTCTCCAGTTCCATTACAAGGCTGATTAACAGGCAGGGTCACTGAATTCGTACAGAAGAAAATTTTGTATGGAGCTGGAATACATCAAGCTTCACAGTAAGACACAGGCATTAGGATCACTACTTCCAATGCAGTTGCACTTTTCTAGAGCCATCAACCAGGGGGACAAAGGCATCAAGGAAAAGGTTCAGCAACTGCCTCCATGCTGGACTGGGGTCATGGAAATCCATACACACTTAAGGAAAAAAAAAATATGAATCTCCCTTCCACCGACAAAGCTTTTTATTAAAGGTAGCAGAAGCACACTGAATGCGTTCCCTAGCATTTTTCATAATAATTATCTGACCTTTCTTTATCACCATTCATATTCTCAGCACTATTGCTTTTCAATGCACACAGTGGATATTACAGCAAATACTTTCATGAAGTATTATGAAGAACTCTTTGCTTTCCACATCTGAAATTTCCTACACAGAAAAGTTCTTTAGAAAAGAAAACCTCAGTGAGAGACTAAATACTTGTCAAAGAGAAGAGAATCACATACTCTATTAAATCTGCTTTTATCAGAGCAAACTTTCATCCACAAAGAAAGGAAACACACTTATCCGATCAGCACTGTTTGCAAAGGAAATGACAAATGGTGAATGTTTATAACTTAAAGTGTTTTTAATGAGCTTAAGTGCTGTATTCTAGTATTGGAGGAAGAGTAAAAGTACTTAGAAAAACAAGCAATATAACAGAGGTTATGAGATTTGTTAATTCCCCTCGAACCACTTTGTACTAGTGTATATTCTTTCACCATCTTTGCCAGTCTTGTTTTCTTGCCTGTGGGATAATTGTAGCCTGGCATAGAAAGAACATGTCTTTTGCCAAATGTGAAAGTGAGCTCCTATGACATCTCCCTGCTGGATTCAGTAGAGCCCATGACTGAATCAACAGCCATTTGCAGCCAGACTGCTCACTACATTTAACTTCCCAGAGCAATTTTTGCATGACAGCCTCTGAGTGAAGCAAAGCATGTTCCAATTTTCCTGCTTCTGGGTAAAGCACAAGGGCTATGTTGCAGGTAACAGTGCAGACAAATCCAAGTTTGAAACCAGTTAAAGACAGCAAGTCAGAACAAGAATCTGGGAGTGTAATAATTTCATTAATCATCTTCGTTATCTTGGCATACATCAGGAACTCATTAGCAAAACTTAGGAGCTAAGCAGAGGAGTATGAATACTCAAAAAACTACAACTAAAAGAGGACAACAAAAACCCAAGGGAAGATCAAATAAACACTAATCCATTAAAGAAAGAACAATATAGAACAGTGGAGAACAGTTCCCTATTGCCAGGATGTACCATGCAGCCAGATCCTTCTGCCTCCACTGAGCCCAAAGAAGTTTCACTGCTCACTCCCAGATATAAAAGCAGGACCAAAGCATGAGGGTTTTAAGCTTTGTGTACATGAGTAGGCAGAGACTGACCATACAGTAGAGTAACCCTAAGCAAATCAAAGACAGAGATAGCAGCTAGGTCAACCTGTAACGGGCTTATTATCAAGTCCTGGATCTCCATGTATCACCAGGTTGCTCATACATCCTTTAATAAATGGTGGTCTCTACAATAAAAGCATTTAATAGGCAAAGTCCAGTCCCTGCTGCTGCTCAGTACAAATGACAAATGGAGACAGATTAAAGAAATCTCCAACAGGATTTTCTGGGAGAGAGGTTCCCAGACAAGCATTAGAGAAAAATCTTTTGCATGGTATGTAAAATCTTGCAAATTTGGACAAAGTAGAAAGCCAGCTGCTTGGAGATTATTTTGTTTGTTTGTTTCAAGATGTAGGTTAAGGCAGCGTTCTTGCTTAAATTTCACTAATGGAAAGTCACAGTACCAACCTGGCTTTAGCACAGCAAAACCAAGGACTGTCTGGGTTTACATGGAAAAACTGAGACTTGAAGGAACACTGAGATGCTAGTACTCCCAAGATATTACGATGGCAGACACTGAACTCTGGGCAGGCCATTTTGTTGTGGAAACAACAGGCAATATAATTCTAGCTGAGCTGTGCTGGCACACGCTCCTAAACATTGCAAAAATTTCCTTTGAATTCCAAGTGACTAGTCTTGCAAGGATTTTTGAAAGCCCATAGCACATGGAGCCTTATTACCTTCAGCACAACAGTAGAAAATACAGAACTGTCTTCCTATGACTTTGGTATTGAAGTTAAGGTGGAAGGGGGACATCCATAGCAACACAAGCTGAAAGGCAAGGTGGTCTCCTGTACTGGGATTTCTAGAGGATATCTGTCCTTCAGGAAATAACAAGCAGAGTTCTCATTAGCTTCAGAATGAAGCGAGTATGCATGCCTCAAAATATGCTCCTTAACCACAACTACTGAAAACGTCACTTTCTAGGAACAGATTGAAAGAACCATTTGGTTTACACCTGCTCAGGACAATATCAAATCTCCAAAGAGAAAATCAAATAGCAGGTGATATATAAATCAGCTTATACATAAAGACAATTAAGAAAAGGCAACTCCCCTTCTGCCTCCTTCTCCAAGCACCTAACAACTGACTGAAATCCTTAAACACTTCAGATCTAACCTCGTATTTAATACCCATACCAGTTTACAACACCTCGGGGTATATAAAATAGCCTAAATTGAGTATAACTAATTATGTGTAATCAAGAATTCAGGCTCCCATTGCTTGAGGTGGAAAAAATGTTCATTCTAAATCCAACTTCATTCTGGAAATGAATTTTCATGACTGATCAGCATATCTGCTAATCAACATATCTACAGTCTAGTCCTTTACAATGAATGCCAAGAACAGACGGTACCGACGACAAAAGATGATACAGTCTGAACTTTCATTGAATTCATTGGTGCTTGATGGATACTCTGTGCCCTTGGCAGAAAATTAAATGTGATTGACTGGAGTTGGAATGGATGAAGATGAAGTCCATTTCAAAAATCAGTTTTTTCTCCAAACCTATAGCCGAGAGCAATGACCAAGTCCCCAGCACACAATCTTATCATTCATTGCAGAATTTAATTTCAAAGTAGACCTGCTTAGCATGCCACCTGAAACCAGGAGGACCTGGTGTGCCAAGATAACCACAGGCTGTGACTGTGGACATGAACTGTGAACTGAAGATGGAGCTGCAGAACACCTTGCAGTGCAGACAACAGTGCCTCTCATCCATGTTGACCTTGACAGATACTGCCACAACAAATCTACCTGAGATACCATGGAATAAAACTGTGGTAGTTTCAGAACATAAAAGATAATAAGCAGGATGGAACCCGGCTCACAACTGGAACCTGCTTGTTAGCTCATCCTTGATAAATCGCACTTTGGGGTCTACCATTTTCTAGACACTCATGAGAATGAGAAAGATTTTGAGAGAGAACTCAGATGCACTTCTGTTTTCTGCCTCTTAACTCGGCCCTTACATTCTGCAGCCTCACCAAACAACAAAAAAAAAAAAAGCAAGAGCCCAAACACGTTACAGCATTTCAAGAGTGACCTAGTTAGTTACTGTAGGTTTGGATCCTTTGCATTCTTGGCACCCAACATTTGCAACTGCATACATGAAAACCAGCATACAAAAACAGGGATTATTTTTCCCCATGGCACATCAAAATAAAGTAAAGGTTGAAAACTGCCTGGAAATTCACACTGAATGAACACATCTGTCTGCAATCTTCAGGCTGTAAACAGTGCTGCTGGCAAACAGGGGAATGATTATTTGAAGGGAAGAAATATCCCAAGCATGGTGTTTTTGCTGCACCGTGCCTGTGTTTTCATCCAGTACCAGAAGACTGCAAAAGTAAATGCACACCTACTCATTACTGAAGTCTAAAAATGGAAAGGCCACATCTACTGGCCTGATTCTTGCATCTAGATACTCCTCAGAAATACTTTACTGTGAACTTTGACAGCAGTAACTCACCAGAAACTGAGTACCATGGTACATGTTCTGTAATGGTGCTCAAATTTGGCTCCTGCTACTTGGCTTGTTATGAGAAGTACAGAGACGTGATAAACCTTCTTTCTGGCTCTTCATTCCCATCCACTGACCTCAGATCTTGTAACATATTTGCTATATAAAGTCACCTATTATTCAGTAGCAAGGATTAGCTGCTACAGCTAATGCCTGGGGCCTCTGGTTTCAGACCTCAGTGCAGTGTCACTAAATTGGGAAACTAGAAGTCCTTACTTCAGTCTGTAATAGTGAGAATTTAAACAGTCACTCTCAATTTGAAAATCCCAAGCAGATGGGTGGACCAGGCTCAGCACATCCAGCTCACACTGCGTACTAGTATCATACCTGTACCAGTACTGCAAGACAACTGTTCATGCACACTTTAAACAGGTACTTTCAAGAAAGAAAAGCTCTTTGAGACAGTTCTGGCTCTGCATGTAATCTGCAGCTAGGTTTTTCAGTTGAGCACATTGCTGCATATCCACTTGGCACAGCCAAAGGAAAGTGCACTTTATCCTGTATTCGTCAGCATTAGTGACGAGCAGATTCCACATAAGGGCATGAAATAGCACATATTGGCAACAAGGTACTCATGAGAAGTGTATGAGATTTAAACAAGAATTTCTTTCTTCGTACTTCTGTCCTGAAAGGATGACTTGAGACACACAGAAGAGTGAAGACTTTTCCAGAACTTCCTAAGAAGTTTCTACTGAATGACAGCATGTTTTCCTCTCCCTGCACAGTTCCTGACGTGCTTACAACAGCTAGGAGCAGTGCTGAGCTGCTCAGTCATCTGAGTTCTCACTCCAATCAGAAATCTCTGCAAAGAAATGCAAGCTCCCCCTCTCCTGAAGAAAGAAAATCAAATGAAAGAGCAGCACCTCCAGTTGAAGTGGAACTGAAAGGCCAAGGTCATGGATGGAGTGGAGAAATCAGACTGCAAACACCCAGGCGCTGTTTGCCTGAGCTCTGCAGCCAAATAAACCCAGCACCTGGAGCAGCCCATTCAACTGGATGGCTCCTCAGAGGGGAAAATGCATCTCACAGTGCTGCCCGGTGAATCACAGGCATGTTTTACTGTGAAGTCCTTAATACTGTCATACAGAAACCTATTCTTTTTTTAACCAGCAGATAATTACTAATGTACAAAACAAAAGTCAATGGTTACTCATCTGAGGATTGCTTCTCACTGTATATACAAGATAGGCAAAAAAAAGGCAAAAAAAATAGTGTATCTTGTGCATTAAGTACAAAATTAAACATGTTAGTAAACGCACACATACATGTGGACATGGTTGCCTTATTTCCTTTTCAGCTCTCAGGATAATCTACAGGTTCTTAAAATCCATTTTGGCTAATCAGTTCAGACTATATAGAGGCAGCCTGTTTCTGGAGTAACAGATGCTCCTAATTTATCCTTCAACATCATGCCTAGCATTGTCACAATTGGATGCCAGAGTCCCTAGTTTGGAGCGCTGCCTGTCAGAACAGAGATGGCCATGGAGAGAGCTCTGAGCCACTCTGCCATTTGAAACAATGGGATCTATTAAAAAGGAAAAACAAAAATCAAGCCAGAAATCACTGACATGCTAAAGGGAGAGGGCAAAATTGCATGGACACTTAGAGTTGAAATTGAGGCAGAGGAATAGAACCAAAAACAGTTTGTTAGTGAATCAGAGGCATGGACACAGTGAGCAATGGAATAGCTCGTGGAGAAGATCTGTTGGAAAATAAATGCACACATTATCACGTACAGAGAACAGAAGAAGCAAGACTGAAAAAGAGCTATTCCAGAACAAATACTTCTGTGAAAATAAAACATTAAAGTAATTTTCTTCATACTGAGTCTACATAATTGTTTTTTCGTTGTTGTTTTGTTTGCATTTGTTCTGTGTGGCTCTTTCATCAAATAGGTGGTAAATAGGAATGGTGTAAACAGGAACATTCTAATCATATGTTGGCATATACTTAAGGAATTCATGTGCAGAAGTATTTTCACTGAAATTCAGCTGGAGTCCAGTTAATGGAAAATAAATGAAGATCTGAGATGAGATGCCCCCCTAAGACTGTCTGAGTCACTTTCCCAGCAGTGCAGCTCAGTGGTCTTCAGAGCATGTGACAACACAAGGAGTTGGTAGCACACTGTCCTTAAATGTCAGCGATACACAGGCAATAAAAATGGAAAACATTTCTGCAGTCATATATCACATATAATGAATGTAAAGCAAACTTTCTGAAGCTATTAACAGGTTCTTTTATGTGGAACTTGAAATGGAAATATTGATTGGCTTTATGAGGAATCATTGAATTATGCACTAGTCTTTGGATATCAAGATGCAGTAATTAAGCAAAGACTTCTAGATCTGCAGCAATTTCATCTTGGAAAGGTTTCAATCAAATTAATTGACAGCAGGTGCATTTCTCAGCCTATTCCAAAGCCAAGAGCTGACACAAAGGTATAGAAAACACAGGCCTTCTTGTGGGAGACAGCCTGATTAACAGGCATAAAAAAGAGCAAAGTTCAGTCTCAGTCTGCTCACCAACTGAGTTCCCCTGTACTCACATCCTCAGTGGGGTACCCAGGCAAACATGGGCTGAATGCAGCCACAGACCTTCTCTGCACATTGCCAGTAGAAACCTTTGAAACGGAGCAGAGGTTGTTCCCCTCTTCCCCCCCTTCAGATCATTTGGCTCCACATTTAACAGAAGCAGTGGAGACTTCAAAATATGAAGTCAGTCACAGAAGTCATATGCCACAGTTTTATTTGCTTCTGCACTTATATATAATAGTAAAAAAAAAAGCAAAATTTTTGGTATTTATTTTTCAACACATAAGGAAGTTACCATGGCTACCAATCTCCAGCAGCATGGTTTAAAAGGGAAAAAAAAAAAGAAAAGGAAATCAGACTGAAGCCTGAAACAGCCAGGTCACCCTGCCCAACACACACAGTGTGTGTGCATTGGCAGATTATGACAGGAGGAAGGGACGACTAAAAACATTCAATACTGGAAATAAAAACAAGGAATAGGAGCCACAAAGATGTGCAAGTCATGCACACAACTTCAGATTTTTTGAGTAGATAGAACATCTCAGTAGGATCTCAACTGCCCTACATATAAAGAAAATGCACTAAAGGCCCTGAGATTGGCAAAGGTATATTCTTACGTTTCAGAAACTGAGCAAAGGAGATGTTAAATAAAAGCCTCAGAAGAATATGTGAATGAGATTCATTTTATACTGATACACACATTGTTCACAAGAATTTAGTGTCATTTAAGCAGTGTAATACATTTGGAGAAGGAAAAAAATACCCAGCTGCACAGGATGATGCAATTCATGGTCATACGTGTGAACCAAGCATAGCAATAATTTATTGAGAGAAATCATTTGTGCTTATATGGTGGGGACTGTTTAATACTTAAATGATGAATACAACTGCGGGCCTCGCTTTTTTCCAAGTGACCTCTCCCGTCTCCCACCTCCTCCAGTATCACCCTTTATTTCCTTACTCCTGATATCAAGTATTTAGAAAACATTTGTTCCCACTGCATACTGCTCAGCCCCTTGACAGTGGGAAAGGCCCAGTCCTTTCACATCATCTGCCTCTTAATTTGTCTCATTCTAAATTTCCTCATTACTTTAAATCATATGAGCAAACAACAACAAGATGCCCCCTTGGCACTGCCAGCAGCATCAGCAAATTCTAACAAGAGGTTGAAAAGCGCACAAACAAACTAATGATGGCCTCTGCGTGTTTGACTCAAGAGTCTGATATTTGTTGAAAATCCCATAGTGCCAGAAGCACAATCTTTGTGAAGGACTTCTAAATATGAATTGTTTCCAAAAGCATCAGGAAAACCTCTTTTTGAAAGATGAGGGGACAAACAATTTTATTATATAGTTAAATTTTAAGCAGTCCTAATTACACAAGCAAAAATTATCTTTCTGCCAGTAAATTATCTCCACGTTCCATTCAGCCACAGACCAATGAATTGCACAAGTATTGCATCCAGTGTAATGAAGCAATTTTTCCCCTAGTTACTAAAGCAGTGCCTCATACAGAAATGTGACAGTTCAAAGCATGGATGCTATTTTAATGAAATATCGTGATAGCTCATTAAAGATGGCAACTATCATTAAATTGTGGATTTCCTCCTGTTCCCATATTATGTATACAAATGAATGCTCACTTTCTTCTGAGAGGTACAGAGTTGAGCTCAGGCAGTGGTCTCCTGCAGTGACTGTTCCAACAACCACCTCTGACAGCAGTCTATCATACAAGGCTCTGATTACTGCAGTTAGACCCCTAAAGTAGACTTTATGGGTCATTTCGAAATTAAGATCACACCATACACGTTTTTCTTAGAAGGCAGGAAAATAGGATGGGATGAGTTAAGTTGTAGCTCAGAGGCTTTTTGTTCCTCCTCCCTCCTCCTCAGGATGGAGATGCTTATGTTCCTAATGAATACTAATTTGTAAATGGATGAACACAAATGGAAGAAGTAGAGAGGGGGAAAAAAAAACAGCAAAGAAGAAAAGCAAATAATTTTTATGTGTGGACTAGACATGCCTTCTGGAAAACAACATGGGGACTGACTTGAGCAGAATGAGATGCAAAGAGAGAGCACGTGAACCCCTGACAACTTAATCAGAAAGGATGTAGAGATGTGCAAACATTCCATGCTCACAACTCTACACCAGCTTTGAGGACACGAATCCTGGTAGTCAGCAGCCCTTGTTCTGCCAGTTCCCTTGATAAGCTTTTCCAGGATCCTTACAGAAAGAAGATCCTAGATCTCCATAGCTGGAACACTGTGCATTTACAGGGAACCACCCTCCATCACTGCTGCAACCCTTTACGGCACTCTTCTGCCTACAAAGGTTTTTAAAATTTCTCTTAACTGAATGTTGCAGTTTTTTCAATTATCTATCACAGGAAGCTGGTGAGGACAAACATGCATTAGCTGTATTCCTTGCTATATAATCAATACTGTATGTGACCTTAGCAAGTCATCAGCCTCTCTGGGCATTATTTTCCAATCCACTTTTTAAGAAGTCTGTATTTTCCAAATAGACAGGTCAGATCTAATGACCCAGATCTTTGCCATTAAAAAGTTCCTCAACTCTGTTTTGTATCAGCAAGGAATTTGGCTCAGCAGTTCTGCTGGAACTGTTTGTTGCTGTTGCAAACAAAACAGTGGAAAAATGGAGAGAGAGGCTGAGAGAGTAAGAGGGCCCTTAATTTAAATACAAGACGTTTAAATGCTGACAGCTTGGCATGCCTGATAAGAGTTAAATCCTCCAGCCGAGGAGATGCCCAGGAAAAGTCTTCATAACAACAAGAAAATGACTTGATAGAAAAAGATACCAGCAAAAGTGCTTAAGGCAAGCTGTGCCTTTTAGCAGTCAGTTTTCTGTGTTCTTGTACTAAACAGAACAAAGGAAAAGGTTGAAGGGGAAATAAGATCATGCTTATTCACCAGATTTACCATAAGAGACATTACTGAAAAGAAAATACATCATCATCATTATCAACAGATCAAGAAAGTATTTAACAGTGGGGTCACTCTGGAATACCTCAAAGCAGTCCTCGATGTCAAGAAAAGTTACTAACATCCTCCAGTCTTCCTATGGGGATGTAACACATGCAGTTCCATAAACAGAGGTTGGAGCAACTGGGTGAGGTGACCTCATGCCATCCTGGCACTCTCACAGCTTCCTGAGGAGGTAGGGCAGAGATGAATGCTACACTTACACCACACACCTCCATACTGCTACACTAGGAGCAGCACATTTCAGCAGGGATGAAGTCCTCTGCAACAGGGTCCATTCCAAGCATCACCTCTGTCTCCTATCACACCTCTGCTTTCAGGGCCCTGTGAACTCCAGTCATTTGTGGAAGATCATATATCTGGCTTTTATCCAGATTGAACTTTCCTGATGCGTGTACTTATGTCCTGCATTGCCCCACTAGGAAGAATCTGTCCCCTTCACACATGACAGCTGATTTCAAAGTCCAAATAAAAAGCCCAACAACAAAAAGAAAACAACAAAACCACTGAAATGGTTTGGGTTAACTGAATTCTGAAAACCTCTCAAAATTTCGGTTAGAAATTACATGCTTCAAAACATAGCTGTGTGTTTTTCTAGACATATATACAGAAAAGAACTTTGCTAAAAATGAAGAACTTAAGGGATACATTTGTTTCAGTGGAAAAACACAGAGGAGGGGAGTTGAATACCAAAAGATTTCCTTTGCTCCTAAGAGCATTACACTGGGAAAAGAAGAAAAAGAAAAAAAAAAGAAATTAATTCCCCATGTGGGTCAGAATTTGTACACGCTTCCACCAGCACGTTACCGCACCACTTGAGTGGAAGCGGCCTTTAGGATGAGCCTAGAGGAAAGCTTCAGCCCACCACTCTGCCAAAATCCTTTCACTTATCACTGCACCTGCGGCTCTCACTGCACAGCTACAAAAATCTTTATCCCATTTTACAAATCTGGGGCACGGAAAGTTGAAGTGACTCTCACCTACAGCCACGCATGGGCAGAATCAGAAACTAAATCCTGCTACTTGGCAGAAGGCTCCTGTGTACACAGGGTTTGAGCTCCTGTTTCACCTAAACACTCAATAATTATTAAGTACAGAAGGTGATCTTGAAAAGCGTGCCTCGGAGATAAAAGGTACTGTTGTTATTACCTGCACCTCGTATATGTTTTCATATACACCCAAGTGGTCAAATCAACAGTGCTGCTGGATTTCCAGTGTACAGCATCTCTAGCATATCTCATGTTATGAACTGAATTAAGATTGAAAATAAATCCATTTTTTCTAATAGCCTGAATTAAGTTTTGGCAGTTGCTTCTACAATAAGATCCTTCTACTTTAAGTATGAACACCTATTTAAAAAGATGAAAAAGGAATTGTATGATTAGGTTTTATGACTATTTCTATCCTAATTTCTGCAGTCTCTTATTCACACCTTTTTTAAACTACAAAATGTTATCAGCTTCAGAAATATACTCACTGTTAAAATCCATATTTTAATACAACCCTACAAGACACCAGCATAATCAGAAGGGGCACCACAAATCCTAATGGTCCCCTCCAAGCCGCTCATTTCCACTTCTGTGAGGTGAGATTCCTGAGAGCATCCTTCTGGATCAAGATATATAGTTCCCTGATTTATGTGTGAAGTCATTTAAAAGAAACTGAATGTACCCACCTAAGCAAAGGTTACAAAACAACTTATTCCAAAAAATTCTTTGTTCTGTTAATCCCATAATGCATTCTCCTCTTTTTTTTTTCTTTTTTCCTGCCTTACTTGATTTTTTTTTCCACCTATATTTTAAGGCAATCTCACGACAAGTAAATCCAGGTAATAAATATTTTTGTTGAGTCTGATCTGTGAATTATCAAATCTAATGACATCCTGACACAGCGCGTTCTTCCCGTCATCCAAAATTTATCACACACAACTCGAGTACCTCTAAAAAGGAAGAGTTTACCATTTTTTATTTATGTGGTTTGAAAGGAAATAGAATTACAGCTTTGTAACTTCAAAACATGTCCACTTTGTCTTCTGCTGGGCATGTTTGATCAGAGCAGAGCTTGCAAAACCAAGCTCTCTACTGCGGTCTCTTTTTGAGAGAGGAGAGAGTTGTTTTTGTGGCAATGATCTAGCTCAGGAAAAATGCCGAGGCTAGCACACCCTTGTGTAAAACACATTGCTGGCATTACTTGGCACTGCTGCCAGCAGGTCAAGCTTCTGCTCATGTCAGCAATCTTGGCTCTTTTGGAGGAAGCTTAGCAGGATGATGAAAAAAATCCTACATCCCTCTTTGATGAATCCTCCCCCCTTTCCTCTTCTCCCCCTCTGGAACCAGCAGCAGCACCAATGTAGTTGGATGGTGCTGCTCACCTGGCCTAGAACACCATCCAACGCTATTTTTAGCCATGGTTTTTCTCCTGGGAAAGGAAAAGATTTACTCAGTTTCCCTGGCACCTCCCAGAAAGTTGTAAGATGTGGGAGAGAAGTAAGGAAGTCAAGAGAAAGCTCTATTAATCTATGAGGAAAGCAAAGGCAGGTTGAGACAGGCTGAAGTGACTTGGTTAAGTGACTGATCAGAATTCAAAATAAATCATATTAATACTCCGCCATCAGAAACAAGTACACTTTGATACACTAATACACATTACTCCAAGTTCAGCGCACCTAAACATTACTGCATATTGACACGTTGCAACAGCATCTCTTTCAGAGTGCTAAGTATCCCAGCGAGTGCTGCACTGCCTCTGAGAAAGTGCATTACAGAAGGTGAGAACCGGCAGGGTGTGTCTGCCTCAGAGAAGGGGAAGAAGAAAAAAAACATAGGAAATGAAAATAGGAGCAAGATTCAAGAGAGGAAACTGCTCTGTAAACCACAGGGCTGACTTGATGCTTCATGCTATAATGAAATATTTCACACTGGGAAGAGCCAGTGATTCCCCTGCCCCATAAACATGGGCTCTGGACTGAAAACGTTTCTGATGCATCAGCAGTGCCAGGACCAGGCACGCAGCTGATCCTGCTGTCTCCACAGGAGGGCAGAGCTGCTCACACATTAGACATTACAACACAAGAACATTTACATCATCTTAAAAAGTCTGTGACTTCAGTATCAAACATCCCTCACACAGTTACAAACGAATTTGGTTAGAAGCAGCAAAGCTTTCTACAAATAGATGTCAGGCAGCTGTAGGATCCAGTGCACAACTCCACTCTTAAGAAAGACAACAATTAAATTCAACTCTGCAAACTGCAGCTGTAGACTCACAGTCAGGATAAGGAAATTCCAAGAGCAAATGACTGAGGAGCTAACGAGACAGGCAGGAAGATTATTTACAGAGGAGAGGAAGAAAAGATTATTTATACAGCGGTATTACAGTTCTTAAACATAATCATATGGGTTTTAGTAAAAAGAGCAAATACAGAACTTTCCCAATTAAGACAGCAAAAAATGACTGAATATTGCAGAAAATGTCATTTAACTTTGCTATACAAGGAACGAAGTAACAGATTTGTTTGCATAGAGATCGCATGATCAGTCCTCACTTACAAAATCTTTTAAATAATCTAATGTCTCCATATGATTTTAATCTTCATTGGGTGTCCACGTTGCTATTTTAAATAAGACCGTAGGCTAAAGGCACTTGTCAATAACCACAGCGATCTCAGCACATTATTCCTAACCACCATTCACAGACTACGTATACCACTTCTGCTTCTCCTACTTAAAAACACCTCATATTTATATTTTACTCCACATAGAGTAAAAATGTTTTCCTGTTTGACATCATTAAGTCCAGCAGTTCCAACTCACGCAAGAAAGGAAAATGAAAGGAGCAGAACATGCAGACCAGTGCACAAACATAGCAAAAAATTAGTGCTCTAACAAAAAGCTAAGAATGTCCATTACAGGGCAGCTACATTAGATTGCATTATTTACATTAAGCAGAACCAAGTTTTGCATTTGACATACATTATTAGCAGTCCATAGAAGAAATTAATAAAACAAAATAGCTGACTATTTTTCAACGATCTTCACTATTAGCTGTGTGTTTCTGCCAGCGATGACCAAGAGCCTGCATGCTGCGCTCGTAGCAATCTGCGCCAGCAGAGGTGACCCACAGTCACTGTCACCACTGCTGAAACGCATCACCCACCACCTCACAGCACTCACATCCACTGGTTGGTCTCCATCAATGTTCAGCAAGCATTGACAAACACCAATGGGTGCGATTTTTCCTACACAGAGAAATTCAGTGACACACCTTTGCTGCATCCACACTTCCATGTCAGATGCCATTTTGTCAGACTGCCCCCTCTGCTGACATCCATCACACAGCAACAACATGTAATGGGATATTGGTGGGAAGGTCCATCCTCTTCTGCCATACCACCATAGTAAAAATAGGAGAGGCATTACTTCTGGAGCAGCCTTTGTACATTAAAAGATGGTGACAGTAATTCCAAAACTGGGAGTCTTAGGGGTAGGATGCTTTATACAGACAGAAGGTTTAGCATCGTGGACGCAATTTAACACTAATTTTACAGACAGGTGTTAACCAACAGCAAATTTTTTGAAGTCACTGGACTTAGGACAGCTTAACTGAGAGAAGAGACAGGGTCAAATTATCTCCATTAAATGGAGATAGCAGAGGCAGGGATTTTGAGAACTGCCTGTGGAAAATTGTTCACACATGCTTTGCACACATCACTGTATGATTAATGTCTTGTGCATGCATGAAGTACTCAAAATGTGGGCTTGAACTTGCTAACTCCAGCACTATGAGAATAGACTCAGAGCAGAACCTCAGCTGGAGTAAATCAATGTAACCCTATTGAAGCCAAAGGATCCACATCAATTTCTAGCACCAAAAGATCTGGTCTGGAGGTATTCCAGAACCACATGAGGAAAACGAACCCACAGGAAAAGAAAGAAAGAAAGAAAGAAAGAAAAGAAAGAAAGAAGAAAAACAAACAAACAAACAAACAAACACAAGAGGAAACGATGCAGGGGATGTGTTTAGGGACTCCCTCGCTGATTAAGAGACTTACAGTAAAACTCAGCCCCGACACTAAACACTGTCTCTCTAGGTAGCTACTTGAGGACTGGTAATTTGAAACCTTTTATTTAAGACTTCATCATCCTGGAAAATACAGTGTTTGAGACGTAACTTACTGTGCTTCCAGAATTACTGAAAGCAGCAGGTGGGCTATAAGGAGGCTATTTGTTACGAACATGATGCTGCCTACATAATGCTAACTGTTTAATCCATGCAGTGCTTAATGGTCAGCATGCTGGAGAAGGACACTGATCAGTTCATGAATTCTAAGCACTTATTCTTTTCCTCACAGAACTCTAGCATCCAAGAAGAGTAAAAAGGTATATGGAGCCAACGACTCCAATTATACCACCACCATTCTCATGGAGCCTGAAGGTTTTTGACTGTTAACAAACCAGGGTGGTTTTCAGTTTGAGCTGTAATAATAATGCATCACTAAAGATCAACACTGTATACAGGACAGCAGAGGCTCCATTTAAGGATCTCTGGTTCAGGACCGAACCAGTATTTTCTCATGTGGTGTATTTAAATATTTTACAATGCAAAGAGGAAACATATCCACAAGGAGAGCAAAAGAAAGCTCGAAAGTGATGTCCTTCCTAAATGAACTGGAAAGCAAATGCTCTTACTGCTTTGATAGCAAATCACAAGGTAATTGTTTCTTCCCACAGATATTATTGTAACATAGACAAAACTTGGTCACCATTAAACGGAGTTTACTCAGTGGCACTTTTACTGTTCTGCTGATGTGCCAGTTAAGAAAACACTGAATAAATTATGAAACGATAAAAGGAAGATGACTCTTTATAAGCGGCATTCAATATAACAATTTTAAAAGGCTATAACACAAGTTTATTGCATTTGGCAGGACTTATAAATCCTAACTCCCATTACTGTGTTGCAACTTAAAAGGAACTACTCTTCCATTTGTCACTGGAAATCTCAAGTGTAAGTGGTCCCAGTGCAAAATGGCAACTTACATGCTCAAATGTTTCCATATGCACATCACAGGTCAAACATTTGGCTAAATGCATTGTTCCATACTGATGCCTGCCCCATGGATGTAAGCATACGTGAGACAGTGATATTTACTTATCTTTTTGACCAATTATTTATCTTATTTTTGACCTAATCAGCAGTGGTTGTTGGTCTTTGTTTTGGTTTGGCTGTTTTTTAAGAATTCGAACCCTCTTGAATAGCTTTCTAGGGTTATCTGGCACCGAAAAAGCTCAAAATGAGCCCCAGAACATTTTAGTGAGAATGTCCATGTCTACACCCAACCAGCTCAGTGGCAATGGGTAACCAACGCGTGTTTCAGGTACCTTTGATTCTGCATCTTCACAAGAAGTGAAAACCCTCTGCTTTGAGAACAGTGAACCAGACACCTCTAGAGAAAAAAAAAACAGATCAGCCAGATCTTTGCAGCTTTACATTCTTTTCAATAGTAGACCATGATCTGCTTCTAGATCACCTTTAGCTGCAAATATTTTACTGTTCTCCTCTGCTCCCAACACCAGACCTCATTCCAACACAACGTTAGAGTAATAGCTCACTCCAACAAATGAAAGCTGGATTTTAAGTAGCATTTCACAAGCTCATCAAAACAGCCTAACAGGCAAGCTACAGAGAAATGTTTTTCCTGGAGTAGGTGGTCCTTTCAGTCTGTCTGCAGGAAAGATAAACTGCGTTCTTAATGAGACAGAACGATGGGTAAACAGAGACTTTTAGAATGACTTGGCTGTGAAATCTATTTTTAAGTCCAAAAAATGCTTTTTAGAGTTATGTACTCCAGATCTGTCTTGAATGAAATGAAGCATCATTTAAAACAGGATGAGAATATCCATAAAACAGAGACAAATTTGATCTTCCAGGGTCGTAAATAGTTAAATTAGAAGCTTTAAGTTCCTAACTTGTGCTTCTGTGAAAGTCCAGAAAGTCAACTGACAAGCTCCATGTTTCCAGCAGAAGATCTGTGATGATGTGATGATTCTCCTGCTCTACTGGCTTCTGAACACCAGCCCTTATTTAAGAGCTTTCTTTCAATACAAGCAATAATATTTGGACAGCTCCAATGGAGCAGGATTTACTGCTCTGCTTCTACAGCTCCACTCACTAGAATGAGTGCTTTTGAAATACTAATGATTTTTTTAAGCCTTCTTTTCTTGATGAGGCACAGAGAGACTAACAGCTTCGCCCAAAGCCAAGCAGAGCAAATGGAAAGTGCTGCTCCTTAAGGTCACACTGAAAACCCAAGGCAGTGCTAAGAGCTGTGTAGCTCCATTCAGAGCATGATTATCAACTCTCATGCAGGAGCTGCTGAAGTTGATACGAGTCTCTCCACCAACTTAAATAGGCAACAGCCCAGGACATTTTGGCCTTAACCCACAGGTTAATCATGGTCACAAACCTGAAGGTAAGTAACTGCAGAGCAACTGTATCTCTTACGAAGCAGAACATCCCAAGAACAGCCAAATTTGCTTCACATGGACTGGGAATGTGCACAGAACTAATAGCACAGTCCACACTTATCACATTATTGAAACCCTTAGAAATTAGAAGTGCAATCTGCATCTTCGAAAAACAATCCTCCTGTGCATATTTCACATCAAATCCCTTTGTTATTATAGGATCACACACTGCCCAGGATCCAAAGTTCAATTGGTGTTTATGTTTGCTAGACATCAACAAATGAAGGACATTGGATCCTAGCTATTTTCATCACAGCCTGCTGACACTTCCCCCCCCCAAAAAAAAAACCAACTATATGATATCATATCTGATGAGGATTGAGTTTTTAAACTTCCAATCAAGAAGTACAAAAACAGATAAAGTTATGAAATAAGCTATGAAGAGGGAGATTTTGCTACAAACTTTCATTTATTTCAAATCAAGCATTCTTAAGCCACTGAACTCCTATACAACCAAAAATACAGCTGTATGTTGACCCAAAGTAATCACATTAGCCCAAAAAGTGCCAGTATGCTAACAAAGAATTTTTTGAAGTATGATCTAAATGACACATTCCAAGACAGCCTTAGATTCAAAGCAAACAGAACATGATGCACTTTACAACAAACAAAACAAAAACAACTATATTCCTAGAAGCTGCATTTTATGAGACATTTCACACACTGCTGAAGTCCTCAGACACTTTGCCAGAGTCAGGATTAATAGTCTATTTTAACGCCTGAAAATGTTTACAAAGCAAAATGCTAGTGCCGATGGCTGAGCTCCCTTGTGTTCCACTGAGATCAATGAATTTGAAAGCATTTGGCATCTTACACGATGGGAAGTTTTGCTCTAGCTACCAAATCTTGATTAGTTCAAAATAGGAGAACTCTGAACACAAACTTGGAAGAGCATAGAGGAAAATGTGAGCTGTCATGGAAGAGAAGTAAATCTCCTCTCTGCCAGCCACAGTAAATATCTGTCTCTCATCAGCTTCCCCTTCCCCCCACAGCCCCAAAGGTAAAAAAAAAAAAAAAAAAAAAGGAACTTAATGGACAAGACTGGACCACCTGATAGCGTGTTTCTGACCAGTTATGTACGATCTCTTGGGAATTTCAGCAAACATCGTAAACAAAACCAGGTGGGAAACTGGTTTCATTTATTTTCATCTTACAGAGAAGTTCAGACTGAAACTGAGTTGTTTACAAAACTACAGGACCTTGCAGGGCCAGAAGAGAAGCCTATATGTCAATCTAAAATCCACAGAGCCCACATCTCACTAAAAGCAACACTATATTTATGTTATGGGCCCAGGATTAGCAATAAATAAAGAAACTCTATTAAGATGCACAGGCAAAAATTTTAGTTTATGCAGCTGCACCAACCCAAAGCATTTTACAAAACTATACAGTACCTGAAAAAGGTTGAATCGCAGTCTCCTATGAAAGAGAGCTTCACAGCAGCTTACAAGATGTGAGGGGTCACCAATACACAGTTTTAACTAAAAATTAAATTTCAAATAGGTAGTAGATGCTGAAGTTTAGCCTAAATAGAGGAGTAACTTGCAACACTATTTCTACAAAGCTGACAAGTCATTTGAAATGAATACTCATCTCACCAAGAAGATGGAGAATACCTGTCTGCACTACATAAAAAAGACTCAGATTAAAGCAAAAAAAAAAAAAGATGCCAGCTAACTACTGGTCATCCCAGGCATACCTGAGAAATCTCTCTCCTGATGTACTGAAACACCTCAGTAAAAAACATTTTCACAAAAAGTGAGCCACTGTGTCCAAGGCAACAGCTGCTGATGGGTTATATATTAGGTTCCAAATTGCCTCACACAGGGACAAAAGTGAGGATATTACCTGCTCAGATAAAAGTTGTAGGTCCCGTAATATAGATAAAAATAGAAATGGGTCACAGAATCACAGAATCATAGGGGTTGGAAGGGACCTCTAGAGATCATCTAGTCCATCTGATGAAAGATCAGAATATGAACCAAGAAGAAAACAGAGAATTGATCAATATATAACAGGTATACCCCAGTGAGCTGAGTCCTTCCTCCAGCATTACTGAGTTCTAGCATTTTATTTCTGTGTCGACTCAATGGTCATGCAGCCTCCCAGTACAGAGGAATTTCCTCTTCTATACGCTGCATTAAGAAGTGATCATGACTGCCTTCCACAGCCCTGGCTTTGCCAGAAGTTGCCTTTCCCAGTCACACAGCAACCAGCCACATTACCTACAAACATCTGTGATTTTTCTCTTCCCTAAAGCTAAAAACAGATGTAAAAAACAAGAAGTTGACAGAAAATTAAAAAATCTGATTTATTTGCACTAATATGCAGGAGGGACATATAGTGGATCTGAAAGCATTATTTAAATCCTTGCAGTTTGTTGGTTTTCAAAAATAACGTACAAGATAAGGAGACAGCCATGAGCACTAGACTGACAGCTGTGTTAAAAGAGGGGCAGATATACTGTTCTTTCCTAATATGAGAAGTCTTTTTAGCTGATCTCTGCTATGAGTGTTCTCAGATGAGACACAGAAGAAATTTCAGGAAGATTATCTGCTTTCCCTGTGCCTTGGTTCTGCCCACAGTTCTCTAACTAGCAGAGTATGATAAGCATGCTAACAGATGTCTGAAACATCTAACTGAAACAGCTTATGTCGGTATTTCACTGACACATTAAGACTAGTATCAGCCCAATGCCAGACTGAGAAGCAGGCATAAATATTCACAGGCATCTTTAACTCAGGCAGACATGATCTCCCTGTTAGATTCTGATCATTAACAATTTCACCTTCACTGATAGAGACAGATAGTATAACAAGGGGCAGTAGTTCAGCTCCGCAGGTAAGAAGAAAACACCCATGCATTCACTAACAGCATAATTTCAGTGCTCTTAGCAATTCTGATACCTATTTGTCAATTCACTCCTTATTCTTTGCAGACACTGCAAGATACTAATACCACTATTCTATAAAAAATTTGATACGTTCCTCTCTACTTTGCCCCTTCTTTGTGTTCACAAAAGAGAACACATTAGCTATCTGCATCAGAGAGATATTTGTGGCCAATGATCCCAGCTACATCTGTTGAAATAAGGCATGAATCCAGATGGTGTGGAAATAACCACAGTTCTCAGGCTCTGGTTAGAAAGTTATTTTTCATCAGAGTCCAATGTGCATTTTTGAGAACTGAACATTTGTTTCATTTGTAACATGCCTGGTTTTATGGCACAGAGAGAAACTAGTAAACCAAGTTTGAAGACTACACAAAAAATAGATGCAAAATTAAATGCCGTGAGGGATCTTAAGGCAAATGCTTACTCAACATATGAAGCCACATAGATTAGAGGCAGAGCATGCACTGAAAACTCACACTTAATACAGAGATATACATCTCTAAAAAGCTTCATTAATCACTCTTGTGTAAAACTCTTACTTCAAAGAGCCTTATTCTTTACCCAGAATTCATATTCTCAGAAGCCAATATAACCTTAAAAATCTCACGTGATTATTCTTCACAGCACCTCTAAAATTATTCATTTTTCCTTTCTTCATACTGTCCTGAAAAAGTTACAAGATTATCACCAAAGTAGTAGTAAAGAGCAACCAAGAACTTAGTGCTTTGACAGTAGGTCTCCTAGAAACACTCCAAGTCTGATGGGACAATCCAAGACTTGCACACACCATCCCAGCTGCGTGTTTAAAGGCTCTGTTCATGAATCTTCAATAAATCAGTCCTCAAACTTCGGCAGTAATTTAGCTCATACCAAAGGTGTTGTGAGTGAAGAAGCATAGCTCCAAAAAATAAATCATTAATGAGCTGGGATACGTTGTTATTCAACTCAAGAGCATGCTGTGTACTTGGTATCAACGACATCTTGGAACAAGATGAAAGACATTTTTGTCAATGCTCAATTCCAAAGAACAACCACTCATTAAAGTGCCATCTCCTTCCCTTATAGGATGAGCAATTTCTACCTCTCTTAAAGCAATGCTTAGTACTAACAGTGAAGTGATCTATCCTGTTCTCTATGCTGCTGACGCACAGCAATGGTTTATGTCAACAGTAGTTATTTGACAAGTTGTCCAAAGGTTTCAATCCATCAATACTGTATATGCAAACTGAATAGATGTATCCTTACTTCAGTCATGCACACACCAGAAGGGGCAGTGACATACTGTTAAGGAAGTCAGCCTAATCCTGGGATTTTCGAGAAAGATTGGGGTACTCACTCAGACTCTGCTTCCACGAAGCCTCCCTATGGGCATGATGCTATAACTATGTGAATACATACCTACATATTTCCTCCAGCCAAGTTGGCTATTTCTCTACTAGGGTCTGATGCAGAACAGAACAGCTCAGGAGTCTATCCCTAACAGAGTAATAATGTATGGTTGATACAAATACTCGAACACTCTTCTCCCCATTTAGTTCTGTCAATGAAGAAAAAAAATGGTTCAAAGGTAAGGTTTGTTTTACTCAGTGATAGAGAGGAAGGACGCTACTGCACTGGGATGAATGATGTGGAAATGAATTGTCACCCCAACTCCATGCATCACTGAGAACGTTATTCCCTTCTCTATGCCTCAGCTGCCGATCTGTAAAACAGACTAACACTGGACTGTAATTCTTAAGAATGAACCTTATTAATCTGGGCTAAGAAAAAAAAAAGAGAACCCACAACTTTTTCCATTTCAGGCCTTTATATGTTTTGAATGAGGCATTCCTATGTAGTGCTGTCCATATAGTATCCTTTGCATGGGTTAAATCTTTGCCCAAGATTTGCTAGCCAAGAGGAAAGCACCATCCCAACCCACAGACAGAAAGATGAAAGATGCACCAATGACTGACATCTGAGCAGTAAATTTCTGGAGGGAGTGAAGCTCCACTGTTGCTTTATTGCAGCTCCTGACAGCTCTCCTAAGCCTGTTCTGCCTTTACTTCTCTGATTTCTGCTAGGGCAAAGAAGAAAGGATGCTATCATCTCCATGACAATCATCACTCAGGTACCACAACAGCCAGGCTGAAGGTGACTGATTTCCATGGATATTCATGTCAGGAAAAAAAAACCACAAACTTTTAACTAAGAAACAGAAACTATGGCAGTTGCCATGCAATCGAGTTACCATAAGACCAAAACATCCCTTTGGTCTTGGTAATTATTTTCATTGCAGACACAGGGCACACACCTTTTGAAAATGAAAAGTTAATTCACAAAAGCAGTTTCAAAACTACAGATAAACAAGTCCAGTACGCTGCTTACCTCTGTCTGCAACTTTGCTAGTGATCTGAAGAGAGGTTGAATAATATCAAAAGGAATAAACAGTTCTTTAAGATCCAAGGGTCTCAAGGTACTTTCACAGGAAATAATCCACAACATCCATAGGAGATAAGTGTCATTATTATAGCATATTTCACAGTGACATAACAATTAACATAAGGTAAAATTAATTATCAATAACATTATTATAGCAAGGCAGAAATATAACAAAAATCGGATTCTCAGTTCCCAGCACTATCTGGGCTGTGCTGCTTCCCCAGTTGCACAACCAGCAGAGAATCCTGCTTGCCTTCACTGCTGCAGAAACTGAGAAGAGTTGCTCAGGAACAGCTCTTCTCAGTTTGTCAGAGATAAATAAATTTGTTTCCTGACAAAATTTAAAATGCCAACAAAAGAAATCCCTTTGGCAGGAGCAATATTTACATTCGGAAATGCTGACAGCATTATCTTGTGGGAGTTGTAGCTTAGGCCCATAAAGGCTGACAATTTGCTGCTGAACAGCTGCGTTCTTACCTTGCCGCAGTTCTACTTTCTTAAGCAGCAGCACTCACTGATATTTGATCATAGGAGACAGTATGAAAATATTCATATAAGGTAGCCCAATCAAAGAGAATATAACATGAAATGTCTTGGTAGAAATTTGACATTTCCTGAAGGAAGTACACTTCATCTCAGAAAGAAGTATTCCAGTTCTCAGAAATTAGGCCTTTCAAAACAACAACAAAAATACTTAAATAATTCCTCCCTCAAATGGCTACAGTTGAAAATTTCTAGAGAGTGTTTTGCTTTTTTTTTTTTAAACCCAATATTACTTCTGAGCATTTAAGTTGATGTTTGAGAAAAAACATCAGAGCATCATTGGATGCTCCACACCTTAAAAAGAGACATCATTTTTAAGTAATATTAAGAGGATACCATGATGCACTATTTTCCATCAGCCTTCCGGTACCCTAGATCCTTTGCCTGTTGTGTCCACGTCCTACACTCTGTTTCATATCAAAACTAAAGCCTAGGCACAATGACAGGAAAATGAAGCCTTGATCAAGCATTCTGAGCTCTACTGTAAATACATCAGATCGGAGAAGATCTTCTCATTTGCCCTCTGTAAGCTCTGGATCAAGTCCAGGACAAAGAGAACTTTATTAGCGCACACACATTCCTACTGGCCTTTGGGCTCTTTGGCAAAAATTGCTTTAAACAGACCCCTGTAGAGACTGAACGAGCAGAATTCAAATATCTACATCGAACAACAGAGTTAATTACACTTCAAGACATTAGTAAGATTCACTTTGCTGCAACCTCAGCAACATACTACAGCAAACCAGCAACATAAACCATTTTCCACAATCTGAGGTGGGCAGCTTTCCATCTGGGTTTCAGCTAAGGCAGGAATGTCTCTGTCTACAATAGAACCTCACTAATCAGCACTTCACTAATCCACACATTTTATTAACTTCGCCAAAAAACTCGCAGCCTCTCCCTGTCCCTCAGCAAAGATTTAATAGCAGAGACCTCAAGCAAGGTCTTTCATTACCCAAACACATTTTCAGGCAAATGTTACATGCATTCAAGTCAGACATTACAAAGCACTTGGATAAATAATTTGAGCAAAACAAGAGCTGGAAAAGAAAGAGATGGATCCTGTGCATAGGTAGAGAAGAAAACCCACGGCAACCTAGAGCTGCTTCTACAAAGCAATGTTTTACCAAAAAACACTTAATCCTTAGTATCTCTCAGGATTTGTCTTTTTGTGAACAAAATAACACTAATGAAATTTACCTCCTTCTAAGTTAACGTTATTTTGACCACTTACTGGCTCACAAATTCAGTAACTTTCAAAGAAGTCTGCCTCCAGCCACTTCTGAACACTTCACTCTTCCTTTCTCATAGTAGCCCACATCCTTTAAATGAAAGCCAACAAAACCATAGCTACATTTTGGAATGAAAAGTTTTGTCCATCCCAGTTTCTTAGCTCTGTGTTTAGTGGCCCTTCATACCTCTCTGAACTGAATCATCTAATTCAGCCCATTAGCACTTAAAGTTTGTGGCTCTGGAAGATTCATTTTTCAAGTCTACTAGATATTATCCAAAAGCTATCCTTGAAAATGAAACTAAATGACAGCACATATTAATTAAACTTCAAAAGATACTTTTGAACAAGTGAGAAGATAACCAAGTATACCAACTTGATGCTTTTTTTCCTCATCAGCTATGCTTGCTATTGGCATAGAATACGTATAACACAATTTATAAATTATGTACAGGCATTTATGGGGCATCATAAAGGAAACTCATATACAGAAAACCAATATGTTGGATGACATTCATATTGATCCATTTCTACATTTTTTGTATGAAATATTCATCCATTTAATTACACATAGAAAACATCCATATACTGAGAGCTGTATATCCAGGAAAAAAAAAACCACCACTTGCTAATGCCTGTTTCCCAGCAGACAGGAATTCAAAAGCCCAAGATTTACACCTTTGTACAGTTTCTCAGCAGCCTGGCCAAGCACTGAATATTTGCACAAAGACAACAGACAGAATGAAATAATACATGTTATTTAACTTATTCTCTCACCTAAATTAAACAAACGAATGGATTAGAAGCCAGATATATGCAAAATACTGTTAGACACCCTGGAAAAAAAAATTCACCTGTTCAAGAGACTTTGGTTCCCAGGCAATGCTCTGACTTTTCTCAGTCACTCTGAAGCAGTGAGCATCTGAGGACTCTGCCAGCTCCACTTACCATATGACCAGATTCACACCTCACCAAAACCACCTCTTCTCCAACTTCTGTGGTGCGTAACGCACTGCAAGCATTCACAAGTTCTTTCTGGAGTGCCAGATTACAGTTGCAGGCAAAGATATGATACAGACCCCACGTATTCCCCTTGAGACTCAAGGAACAGCAGAAAGAAAGCCTCAGCAAGTAGATGGAGTACCCAAAGGAGGGGACAAAGCTGTGTTTTCATATGTTCACTCAAAAGCTACATACATCCCTGCTTCATATAACATCTTCCATACCACCACACTCCAAAAGACTACTCACTGTGGATGCTCTTGCACAGGACTCATTTAGAATACATCTTTATAAACTATCACCTGGTGGACAAAGAATAGATGCAGACAGATAAAGCCAGTTTGACTCATCCCCATTCAGCTCTGGGCTCTTCACAAAATCCTATTTTCCCAGTTTGGCAAAGTTCAGATGAATACATTATATCCTCATTCCCCAAAGCTCTCAGCCCTGGCAGCATTCCTAGTTGTAGATGCACTGTGCTGGATTTACAGTGAGTAGTGTCACAAGCCTCAGGAATATAACAGATCACTAATGGATATAAACTATCCCTGTTTATTACATAGACCTTGGCATTTAAGATTAAATTACGCTGTTAAAATAAAGAAGAATAGAAGAAACCCTGATGAACTGTAACTTTCAGTGAGGCCAATAAAAGTAAGGCTTGTATCAAGCAGTAGAACTGTCATGTGACTGTATGTTCAATCATTACTGTCATTTATTCTCTTACTCAGTATTTCCATAAGCTCTTGCAATTAGGTCAAAACTGGAAAATATCACACTGCATTTAAATACTTGACTGCTGCTTCTGTACTTGAGAGCTGAAACAATGTCAAGATGTTCAGACTTTCTAACCCAAGACTCCTCTTGTTGAATGGCATGACGCTGGAAGGACAGGCTTCATTCAACACTAGTGGCACGATCCATACACTCACTTGTTTATCATTCTCAGCTAATGTTTACTGAAGGATTCAATTTATTCAGATAGATACCCTCAACACACCCACTTCACCAGAACAGACACGATACTGCTGCAGGCTTTGATGTTACACATCTTTATCAGCCCCAAAGACTTCGTCACCCTAATTTTGGAAAACTACTCTGCTCATTGCCTCCTCATTTGAAGTGCATTTAATAATAACATATGTTTTGCTCTTCTATAGCACAAACTGCCCATAAGTAGCAATCAGGTCACTCACAACTCTACTGCATGAGATGGAAATTTTGTCACAGCTCCAGCAAAGGGAGTCCAGTGGTAAAGAACTGAAAAGGTATGTCCTATATGCACAAAGCTACATGGCAAAACAAAGAACTGATCGAATAACTAATTCTCCTGCTTGAAACTTTATCCCAAGTATACCTTACAAGAAGGCAAACACCCTCCCCTCACAGGGGGAAGAGGACCACGGGACACTTTTCAAGCTCTGAAGTGAACTGCCCTACTACAAACATGGCAATAAATTCCTGCTCCATTTACTATAACAGCTTGAGTTCAGACCATCTGATCTGCTTGACAGGTGGGCTCTTCTCCACTTCTTCCTTGCTCCATTTTTCATCCTGGTGCCTGTAGTTTCACTAATACACCTTATTAGTTAAACTCTGCATTTCTGAAGAAGCATCAAGACTTCTGGCAGAACAATCTGAAAACAATGAACGAGGGAATCCTTCTACGTTTTGTTGAAATCAAAAGGGTTAATGTTAAATCGTAACTTTAGAAGAGCACGAAGGGATTGAGGCAATCTGCTTTGCATCCAACAGAACAAGAGAAAAACATATCCTACACTGCAGCAAGTGATGCCTTCCAGCAGTGGCAACAGCAGGTCACCTCTGCTGGTGCAGACTGTCACAAGCGCAGCATGCAGCCTGTTGTTCATCATTGGCAAAAACACAAAGCTAGCGGTGGTGACTATGTTGAAAAATAGTGTTTTATAGCTGAGAGTTTGTTCTATCAAATAGTGTTATCGCGCTCTTTGTATCTGTTGTAATTTCTATGGAAACAAATAGAAAGCATCACTTGTGATGTGCTCTACGAAGATTTCAGTTGCATTTATGCTGAGGCAGGGTGCCACCCTATTTGTATTTCACAAGACATGCTGTAAGTAAACAGCTACCTATAAACATGCTCATAATTGATACAAACATACGCACATACAAATTCACTTCACAAAAAGAGGTGGACCGGACCTCAATCTTGCAGTCTGCAGGATCCATTCCTCTTAGTACCAACTCCCACACTACTGGGAGTTTCTATACACGTCCAACCTTGAAGGCAACTCCAGGCATGTTCTGACTCCTGAAATTCTGGGCCTAAGAGATTTTAACTTGCACAGGTATCACCTCCATCTCCTAATCAGACTTTATGTTTGAAAGAACTAATTTATTGATACTAGCCACCAGAAGGACTGTGACAGAATTTAAATGCAAATTAAGAGCCTTCCAAATAAAATACTTT
>JANHGO010007665.1:0-55763 GCA_024606505.1 Aquila spilogaster
GCCTGGAAAGGTAAAATGTTAGATTCCCTTGGGCATGAGAGCTAAGCCTGGGCCTTCCACCATCTGGGATAACAGGCCCGCTGCCCCCAGCGCAGCGGTGCCGGTCCGGTCCCGACCGCGCAGCGCGGACCGCGCGGCGCTCGGCACGAACACACGCACTCCGTTTGTATGTAAATGTTTATTAGAACAATCCCCGAGAGCTGCAGAACAGTGAGCAACCACAAAATCAAACGCTTTCGTTACCAAAGGCATTTAAACAATACGTTCCTATTTCTGCATAGCAGAAGCGAACAGGTTTTAGAGCTCCAACTGCCGTGTGCTCGCGTTAATTTGGTTTCGGCACGATAATAATAAACCCTTAAGCATCGCGTTAATTACTGAAACAGACGGTAAGTGCCATTTCTTAAACCTCGCTACGTGGGACAAATGCCTGTGGCCTTCCTGTAACAGCGTGACAGACGATCGCAATATTAGTACTATCAGCATTCATTAAACACGAAGAAACAGTTCTATTCCTAATCTGATTACAGCGCAGTACAAATTACTCATTACCTCAAAATCATCACCTGTATCAAAAGATACAAAACGCATTAGTTACAAAACACTTGTGGCACAGCAAACCAGCAGCCTTAGGACGGAGAATGACCTTGTGCTCACGAGCAGCAAACACACGCACTGCAGTAGTGTGCCAGGCGCACTTCCCAGGTGTCCCCATTCTCAGCAGCAGTGGCCCAGTTCTCCCCGCAGTCATTCAGCTGCAGTGCATGTGGACGCTGCACCCGACGGCAGAATTGGCCGCACCTGGAAGTCCACTGTCCCAGAAATGAAAGGCATAAAGAAGTCCACCACTAAAAACGGAATGCTCTTACGTTGCTTTTATTTCATTATTTGCAACGCCACAATTGTCACGTGTTTTCTCCTGGGCCTAACAGCACACTGCCACGGTCTGACGACAGCTACAGGGGAACGGTGCACGTTGCGTTATGCGGTTCAAATACACCTGACATTTTTTTTCTACAGTTAAGCTTTGTAGCATTTAATTTCAACTGAAGAGAGTACTGTTTGTCCTGGCTTGCCCTTCTGTTGTGTCACTCATGTGATGCGAATAGAAGCCAGGTAAAACAACAGCCAGGTAAGGCACTTTGTCAGAGGACACAGGCGTCCAGGCCGAGCAACTGACGCTGCTCCTGCAGTCACTTCACTTCTATGACCGCCGATCTTAGAACACTTCCTGACTCTCGAGGACGAGTGTGACGCTGTGCCTGTCAGATCGTCTTACCAGCCTACAGCAGAACGTGCAGTCGCAAAGTATTTCACACGTAAATAGTACTCAGCGTCCTTACAGCACCCGATTCACAAAAGCCGACTGCTGAATACCTCTTGGAAAAAAACCTCAGTAAGGAAAATAATCTCATTTCACTTTGTGGGGGAGGGGGGGTTGCAGGGAGGAGGTCGCTTTTTTGTTTTCTTTACAAAACGTGAAGGCTTGACATTAAAACTTTGGTATAAGACATGCAAATAAAAGCCATCCATTGCTGTATCACAGGGAGACACAATGAGTTGAACCAGAACTAAAGCAAGCGTAATTGCATGGATGTGACACTGGCTATTTTCTACTATCTCTTAGTTTCTCCACTCTGCTTGTTCCAGTGCAGTTTGATGCACACAAAAGGGCCTCTCCTCAGAGCCATCCGGTCTCTGCAGCTCTTCCACCCGCCAGAGGCACGCACGGCCCGGGGCTGGGCAGCACCGCAGAAACCCCACCACCACCTGCTGAGCCCCCACGCACGGCAGCACCACGAGAAGCTGCTGGGCTCCCAGTTCCTACCAGTCCGTCCCTGTGACTGCAGGCAGAGCCGCCCGCCGCCGGGCACTACGCAGCGCTGCCCCGTGCCTCATGGAAACAGCGAAGATTTTATCACCGACTCCTGCTGGCTCAGGATCAAAGAAAATGGAGCATTTTGCTGTGTTACACTGCACCACACGTTCCGCTCTAAAGCAAAGAATGGAACTTGAAGCTTTCTGCTAAACCAGGCAATGAGGCAGATGCCCAAATCCACAGGTGTTGCCACCAGTACCCGCGGTACACATCGTCGGTCCACAGGACTACTCGGGGACCATTACAAAACGTCTTAAAACTTTTTAGTGCATTTTTTCCGAGTAAATACTTGCAATAATTTCTACTTCATTAATAGTAGTTTATTTTTTTAAAGCCAATTTTACTATTAAATCATTATTATTTATTTGTTCCGTTTCTTGGTTACAAAATTCATATGGTATTGCTTTTATTTTCACAGTTCTCTTAGTTTTATCATAAAGAAAATGGCTTTTAAGTTTTCTTCTCAGAAATGGTGATCACTTACATTCTAAATAATTTATTTGTACAAAATAGTGAGTGGAGCGATTTATACACATTTATATATATTTACCGTATATAAATAATAATGCAATTTAAAACTTTCACTTTTAGAAATTCCTTTAGTAAATGCATAGGTTTGTTACAAAAGTCCTCTCATCAAATAACCGTATACTACTCTGTTACATTTCATTCCTAATAAACTCTATGGTTACATTCATATGATAAAAAAAAAGCACACCGTATTCAGAAATAAGCTTTTTCAGTTGAGATCCCAGAAAGACACCGGGGTCCAGTAGCGAAATATAGATTACTTAATGCAGCCTCTTCAGCTGCAAACTAATTACATGGTAGTTAAAAGGTGATCATAACTAGAGCACAGACCCTAACCACAGACAAGTGAGTTTTCTAATAATGGCGACACACTCCCATAATGTTATTGGCATAATTCTCAGATGACATCAGAGTAACAGGCGTTCCGATACTCACTGCCACACATGTGATGAGAAAGGAAAGATAATGAAGACAAAAACCGTAAGTCAGTTTTCAGAAGCAATGTTTCTCAGCCCTTTCTGTAAGTCAAGTTTATAATATCTCAAGTGAGGTTCTCAGAACTGAAGGTGCCCACAGTCACTAGTTCAGTTCAGTTGGAAATGGTATGCCTTTATTTTACATCATTTAAGTCCAAAACTGAACCACTCATTTATGCTTCAGGGGGAAGAGCTACGGTGCCTGCTGGATCACAGAGCTCACACACGCATCCTGCTACCTGTCCCTCCATTCACAGGACTTCACCATCCCATCACGCCCATGACTTCAAGCAGATGGGTGATAACACTCGTGCATTAACTTAACCCCAGACCTACTGCACAAAGGATAGTCTTTCTGTCTTTGTGTGATTCAAATAATCACAAGCTGAAGCTGTAAGTCAGAGAGAAAAAAATCACTTTGGAATATATATTTTTCAGTAAATTCTCCAGAAATCAGATCATTTGGAAAAGAATTTGCCTTCCCCTTTGTGATAGCGAGGGACTCTTTGGGCTGGAAAAGTATTTCCAGCAGCTGAATTCCTGCCACGGATTTCGGAGCAGTACATCACATGTCAGCTCTTGGAAGCGGGTAACGGAATACCTTACTTAGTACTGCGGAATCCATGAAAACCAGGGGCATGCCTCAATGTAGCTGGGTCCTACCACATTAAAACCTTTTTAGTTCAGCTCATGGCAGTAACAAACTTGAGACGTACTCTGTAGACAGAGTATGAGATATTTTCTATGAGCAGAGCTGTAACTAACCCCAGCAACAGTTCTACTAAAGGGAGGCTCACAGACCTGAACAGAATGTTAATATGCTTTTTCTCAATATATTTTTTTCTAACAACCAATAATCTTAACAATCAAAGTGGACACCAAATCTTTTGGAGCTTCTTTCAGTAGCTAATTAACGTGCATCACGAGGAGACTCGAGTTCAATGTCTTATCTTCGTATCTTACTGTGTAAGCCACAGAGAGACCAGAGAGCTGCAGAAAGAGCATTCCTTGGCTCTCAGAACCCACACGACCACCGCAGTACCTACTCAGAAGCCTTTCTGAACTAGGCAGACACAATGGAGATCCTCGTGTACATATACAGCCAAGACTTCTTTCCTTTCCTTACCGCATTTTGTTTTCCTTTCAGCGCAGCTCAACTTCCTCATAATGTAGAACACAGAGACTCAGTAAAGACGGGACATCAACACAAGCATCTGTCTTTTACACACCAGCTAGAAGATTATACATTTGCCACCCTGGAGCAGATAAAACTTCATTTGTGTGAACCACAAATCACTTTTTTAAGCACCATAGGATCCTGTCTCAATTATACCATCTCTTAAGCACAACTCAAAGAAAACTTCACTGTAAGCAGTACCAACAGAAGACAGAGTAGTCTTCTCCCATTACCTTCTTCGGGACTACAGGGTACCATCATTTCTTAGAACACACAGTTGTCAATGTGATTAAAATGTTACTATGTTTTCAGCGTAGGGAATCGTTAATGCATGTATAATCACAGTTTAAAGAGCTGACAACCAGCGCGTACAAAAAATACAATCATAGCACCATATGTACAAATTTAGTAGCATCTCTGGTTAACTAGAGACTCCCAAACTATCTTTTTATGGCTAATTAGGTTACATGTAGTACTTTCAAAAAATTGCCTGAATATCTTTTACAAATATACACTTATAAAAAGAAACGTTATCAAAACTGCTGTCGTCTAAGGCAGCAACTTGTGTTACAAAAGTTATTAAAACATTATTATAGACTTACAAAAGCTTCAAATTTACATTTTTCTTTCCATAGGCACTCTATAGACTGAATGTGGCCTTGTTTCACAGCTGTTAGCTTAAGCTTTTAAACGAGTAAAACATTATCAATGTTGCTGATTTTTTAAAAGATGTGAGCAAAAGGAAAAAAGAATCACCCATTAACCAGAAGTATCATTTACAGTATTTACTTGTGCCTAATTTGTACACATTTTGCTTAGAAGTGACGCTGTTTTGATGTCGAGGTTTATTGCACGTTATCCTATTGCCTTCTTAGGGCTTAGCTCCTTCTTCCCTAGGATTCGGTGAAGGCTAGCTGACATGAAGTAGGGTTTTGCTGTAGATCCATCATTTCTTTCCAGGTCTTCACCTGAATGTACACAGCAAAGCAGCCAACAGCAGTGCACCAAACACACGCACGAGAGAAAGAGAGAGAGTTGAGGAAGGGAGAGAGCAAAAGAATCAACATTTTAAAATCTCTCAAGGGAATGTAGCTGAACTGTTAAGCTGCTGAAGGATGCCATAAAACACCTTTTTTTTCACAAGCCAGACATTGTTTTACATAGAGCAGAGGCACACATCTAATTGTTTTAAAACGACAGCCATACATCCTTTTTATTCTCCATTTCTTTGGTTTGGCACTGTAAGTGAAGCTTCCAGGAGCTCATACACCTCCACACCGGTGGCCGCTGTCTTTCTAAAGCAGCCGGACATCCTGACCCAGAGGTAGCGTTGGGTTTAAGCACTTTTTTCAACTGCACCTTTTTAATGCATAAGATTAAGTTCTTCCAAAAACCAAACGCTGTGAGTGCACAATATCCTACAGTATTTCCTACTGTCCAACACCAAATAGAAGCACGGGGAGTAAAACAGAACATGGATTTAAAATAAAGAGATGGGTACATTCCCCTTTTTCCTACAGAAGGCTGTGCATACATCGCTGGTCTGGGTTCAGCCCAGAGTTCATGCCTTGCACAGACAGGTGAACGATTTCACACTGAAGGGCAGTCTGGAGAGAGTGTGCAGTGGAGCGGGGTTACTGCAACTGCAGCCTTGCAAAGGCAGACAGCTGCTTCTGAAAAGCCAGAAAGAAAGCACTAGTTGTAAGGAATGGCCAAAGATGTCAGAGAAAGCAAAGCTTTGTGTATTTCCATGACAGTATATACATATAAATTAAGTATATGCATATAAATTAACTATAGGTGTCTGGAGCAAATGAAGATGAAAATCTGTTAGTTTTGAGTGTGCCAATCAACTTTCTAAACTTTATCAGTTTGATCAATTTGTGTTTTATGCTAAATAACTTGAGTAACCATTTTTGTGCTTATTTATTTGTTTCCATTTTAATTTATTTATTTCCTGGATGATTATTTGCAGCGTTAGATGAATATCTGCTTGTGCCTTTAAAACTGACAAGATGTCTTTGGACATATTAAATATGTGTCCATAAGCTCTTTTAAAAGCACCCTGCTGTTTTACATTAGCCTGGTGGTATCTCACATAAAACAGAGACTTTTCAAATGTACAGGGACAATGGGCAATGCTGGAACTTCACGAGAAAAGAAGATAATTCCTGGTATATTTTGTCGATCGTACAAAATAATCTGGAACACGTGCTGAGAAGAACCAATGGTTTGGCCTTAGAATGACAGGTTTGCAGGGGAGCTGCTCATTTCATTTCAGCCTTCACTCAGAACAAGTGAAGGAAGGAACCAGAGCAGCAGAAAGTCAGTAGTACAAGGGGCACCTGGGAGTAACAGCACAAGAGCATAGTGATGATGGAGTTCAGAGCGTCAATTGACTGAACACACATTTTGGAAGTGGACTTGGTTTTCCTGAGAATTTTGCAAAGTTGCTGGTTATAAGTAGGTTGCTCCAAAAGTAATGCCTCCCATTTATTTCCATGGAAACTATGGCAGATACAAAAAGCACGCTACCACAGTAAATTCTCAGCTACAAAACACTGTTTTTCAGCACAGTCACCACACCACGAGCTGTGCACTTTTGCCAGTGATGACCAAGAGCATGCATGCCATGCTTGTAAACATCTGCGCTAGCGGAGCTGACCCAGAAGCAGATGGCAGACAAACTTCCAGATTCCTCACTTGCTGTCCAATTAATGTACCTTCCTCACTGAGTGGAAAGAAACAGCACGATTACTTGTTTCCTTCAACAGGGACACTTCTGATTTTCCACAGAAATAAGAAGTGAAATACAGCTACTCTACAGAATGCCATTCCTTCCATTATAAAGCAGTAAAGCTGCATTCGAAGATGCCAAAAAAAAAAAGTATTTCTGACTGATTTTGTTCCTGTAATTGTTTGGCACCCCAGTATCTCCAGAATCTCTACTAACTTTAGTTCCTAAAGAAGTGTTGTTAAGAAGGTAGGCATTTAAATATGGTCACGATTCAGAGGAAAGAAATAGTTTATGCTGTTGTAAAAGAATCGGTACTACCACCTTTATCTTGCCATAGTGACCTGCTGTGTATGTGATAGATCAAGACTGCAACTATTTCAGTATTGTCTTAATACTTCAAAATTTGCCAACTTTCACACTTGGGCCTACCCAGATGACTTCATCATAGAAAACAGTGTGCTTATTTCTTTAATTCAGTCAGCCCAGCAAATTGAACGTGGTCTGTAATAAGTACATCCTAAGTACATCCTCTTCTTATAATCATGTCCCAATTTGATATCAAATGATTTATTTTGTGAAAAATTAGAAAAGAAAAACTGAACAGCAGCTCCTTTGAGTATACCACAGACCGTTCTCCACGGGGGGGTTCAAAGGACAGATAGTTTTTCAAATGGTATTCTACACAAATTTGAAGATAACTCAGCATAATACTTTGGTTGTTTTCTTTTTTTTCTTCTTTTCTATTTTAAAAAAGGCTACCTGTATACCAAACAATAACTTCGTTGTTAATAAGATTGAAGTGTTTTAGAGGTCTCTTTGCAAAGCACTCAGAAACAAACCATTAGTAACAGTTAAAGAACATCTGAAAAAGAAAAGCCAGATATCCATGCGAGCTGCAACTCCCTTCTGTTACTTTAACACTGACACACTTCTGCACTCAAGCATGCATCAAAGAGCAAGTCTGAAAAGTAAAAGTAATACTTCTCAGTCAATCTCCTAGCATGTCAACAGAATTCTGTTAGGAACAGACAAGGTGGTTTTACACTTCCCCTGTGACTCGCAGGTATTAAATGAAAGAAAACTCAGTACTTACAGAAGCAGAGGAAAAGTGTATCAACACACATTGCATAGACACTGAAGAACCCGTGTGCCACTAGGTAGGAGCCAATAATGACAGTCTACAAAAGACAAACCACAATAAAACCCCAAACATTAGTTTGGCACCAATATGGCAGTGTTAACACAAGTCAGATGCCTGGTCTGCTATGCAAATTTTGGAAGGTTTAATTGCACCTCCATAATTCTATCAGATGCTACTGATGCTGTGGAAAGGGATTGCACATTCAAGACACTGCATGCAGTAGCCACCAGCTTTTCAGCTGTCAAACTGGAGCCATTTCAACCTCCATGAAGAATATATGTCAAGAACATTCTGAACTCCTTCAAGGCAGTATTCTAAAGAATCACTCATCCTGGAGCTGTTCCAGAGTCTACGTTGGCTACAGAAGCAAGAAGAGATACATCACGGACTTTTTCCATTAGAAGCCACAGTGCCACTGGTGTTTCACCATCAGCCTCTGCTGTTTGGGAAGTCTGAGCAAAGATCTACAACCTATTCTTTTGGAAGGTGCAGGGTTACTGCAATGTGACTTCCGTCTGAGGGACCCAGAGGAGTAAAATATAACAGATCACTCCTCACTGAAGAGCACGACAGCAGCTGTTACCAGAACATGCCCTGACTAATCTGAGCACCTCAAACTGCCTTCTGTGTTCAGGGGATGAGATGGTTGCCTTACCAACAATGGTACCCAGTAGTAATTTAGTGCTGGTGCTTCTTGGGCGAACACTGGTATTCTCTGTGTGAAGAAGAAGAACGCAAGTACACCTGCAAGGAACACAACAGATCAGCAATTCCTGGGGTAACGAATTCTTAACACCTAAAGAAGGGATGTAACAAAAACAACAGACGGTAGGTCCAAGGTGGGTTTATACAACAGTTTGTGAATAATAAATTTCTCCATACTAATTACCTCCCGGATCTGTATTCTGAACAGAAGAGAAATGTAAATGGATCAATTACCATAAAGATATTCATAGGTCCAGGAAGACTTTCAACAGTTGTTTTATTTCATCACTTTGCTGGATTTAATTTCAAAATGAATAAATAATGATGAAAAAGACAATAACGTGGGATAATAGCACAGATGAGTGGGTGGATTTTCTTCTCTAAAATAAAAGCAGTCAGCAAAATTCTGCTTTAGATTTTACTGCCTGAAGAAATTCTTAACTATTCCATATTAAAAAAAGAAATGGCGGTGCTAGTGAAGTACACAATAACAGATTTTGAACAAAACAGTGCCTTTAAAACAGAAGTAGTCAAAAGAATTTATTCTCGAAGAAGGCATGAATGACTTCCAGTATTTCATGGCTTACATTTCAAGAGATGTTTCAAATCAGTTTTGTGCCCCAGAGCGTGCAGGGCCTTCCACAGCAATGACAGAAAAATTTACATCCGTTCTTGGAACTAATTTTCAGCTTCTACTAAAAATACTGTCCACTAGTAATCCTTTAAAGTATACAGAATACAACACATGCTTATTAGGAGAGCAGTGTTCCGAAACTGCTGTCACAACTTAGATAAGCTGTAAGGGAATACTACCAACCACAATTTCCAGAAGTGCTTCATTTTTAAAAAATCAGTTCAAACCATGAAATATCAAAAAATATATTTTTTTAATTTACTGATAGCAAAGAAAAACTACGTCCATATTAGAAACATCTTATTTTACTTTCGGTTGGAGATTCTTCTGAATGGGATTGAATATGGCAAAACTTCAGGCTCATCTCCTGCAGACCTGCACCACCTCCTCTCATATGTGTGCAGGTCTGCTCCCATGTGAATGTCATGAGCACATCCGCTCAGTTCTCATGGAGAGAGAACAGACTACGGATGATTTATTGGATAGGAATTTGATTTGACCCAGCTATAACGCTTTGGCTGCAGAAGTCCTTCTGCAAGCAATACCTGCCAGCCTAATAAAAGCAATTTCAGAAAAGATGCTGTCACAACCACATAGGGAATAAAGGGGGATGGGAGGTGGGGGGAAGAAAAAGTCCAATAGTCAGACCAAAGAGAACCTCTTAACTGTTAAGATATAGGAATACGGGAGGTATACTCGTAGGTAACAGTAAATACGAATTTGGAAAAAATCCATTATCTTACCTACACCACCAGCTACGAGAATTTTCCCCAGGAATAAAAGGAAGTCTGTAACTTTGTCCAGAACTGCAACTCTGTTCAGCAAAGGACAAATGATATATAGTTATCACAGACCATAAATTTCTATTCTTTTTCATTACATGTATGGATAACTGACAAAATGTGACTGAGAAGCTGTCTTCTGCTGGCTTCACAGACTGATAATGTAATAACGTAGAAAAGCAACACTGAGATGAACTTCATTATAGTCTAATCCATGGAGACAAAACAAACAAAAAAAAAACAACCCTGAGCATCTTGCTGAATTAGGCCTTAATGAATTAGGCCTAATGAGTTAGGCCTGGAAACTGCTTATTGCACTTGTAGGTGAAGGTAGGAGATCTCAAAGTAGAGGGACAGTCACAGATGAATGAATGAAGGCAGACAGAAAAACTGACGGTAAATCTGCAGACTTCATTGAAAGTAACAGCTGGGACCTTCTGCTTGAAATCCTGCCAGCCTGCCTTATCAGAAATTACAGGTAAATAAAGGCATGAAAATGAGCTTTGCATCATTAGCTTCATGCCAGCACTCATAGCTGTGCATATGATAATAGTCAGTACTGACTGCCATGATGGATAAGCATTAACAAATATTAAAGAGCATAAATCATTATTAGCCTGTCACAGATCAGGAATTGAAGGAAAACGCACTAAATAAATCTGTTTAGAACAATAAAATTATATGCCTGCATTTTAGCTATTGCTCTTCTAAGAGCAGAAGTACAAAGGACAGTGAGGTGGTGGTTCTGAGAGGAAACAAAGGCACTTTCTTTTTCCTGCTGCACAGGCAGTACCTGATATGGACACAGCACCACTGTTCTGATATTAATGCAGGGTAACAGAGTGGATGTGTTCTGTTCTCCGATGTCCAGTCCTTTCCTCCTCCTTCTTAAGCACTGTTTCCATTTTGCTCTCTTTCACCATTGCCTTCAATTCCTCTCTTTCTCCCAGTCCTTCACTATATAATATAAACTACTTAAGTAGTTTATATTATAAACTAATAAGTAGTTACTTATTAGTTTACTGTGCTTAGACTGTCTGCTGTGAAATCAACAGATTCTGCTATGAAGTTCTCCTATTCTTTTTTGATCACACAGTATTTCAGGAAGAACCAGCAACTAGGAAGAAAAGTACTGGAAAGAAAAGGGACTTTGGCACCGGTCTTGGTAGTGAGGAAGAAGGCCTACGGAGTTCCCAGCACCAGGGAATATCTCATTATATTGAAGACAGTGGTTTTGAAAGTGAAGTACTTGCTCTTCTTTCTTGCCACTTTCCAACGCTCATAGATTTACTGAAGGAATCTGAAGTCTCTCAATTTTCAGAGAAAGCAGGTGGACAAATGCTCAAGAAACAGAAAAATGGCACATTATTGGCTGATGTGGCTGATGTGTTTGCCAAGCCACTCTATCATATTTGAGAAACTGTGGCTGTCGTAGTCCCCGCTGACTGGAAGAACAGAAGCAACACTCATTTTTTAAGAAAGGGAGAGAGGAAGATTTGGTAAACTACAGGCCAGTGAATCTCACCTCTGTGCCTGGGAAGATCATGCAACAGATCCACCTGGAAGCTACGTTAAGGTACATGTGAGACAAGGAGGTGATCTGAGACAGCCAGCATGGCTTCATCAAGGACACATCGAGCCCGACCAATCTAGCAGCCATCTATGATGGAGTAACGGCATAGGTGGATGAAGGAATGGCCACTGATGTAATTTATCTGGACTTGTGCAAGGTGTTTGACATGGTCCCACACCACATCCTTATCTTTAAATTGGAGATATATGGGTTTGAAAGGTATACTATTTGATAGATAAAGAATTGGTTGGATCATTGCATCCGGAGAGCTGTGGCTCTATGTTCAGGTGGAGGCTGATCACGAGTGGTGTCCTGCAGGGGTCCATCTTGGGATCAGTACTCTTTAACATCTTTATCAATGACACAGACAGTGGGACTGAGTGCACCCTCAGTAAGTTTACAAATGACATCAAGCTGAGTGGTGCAGTTTATATGACAGAAGGAAGCGATGCCATCCGGAGGGACCTGGACAACACATGAATCAAATGAGGTTCAATAAGGCCAAGTGCAAGGTGCTGCACTTGGGTTGGGGCAAACCCAGCTACATGTACAGACTGGGAGAAAAACTCCTTGAGAGCAGCCCTGCAGAGAAGGACTTTGGGGTCCTGGTGGACAAAAAGCTGGACATGAACCAGCAGTGTGCGCTTGCAGCCCAGAAGGCCAACTGTATCCTGGGTTGCATCAAAAGAGGAGTGGCCAGCAGATGAGGGAGGTCATCGTCTCCTACTTGACCCCTGTGAGGTCCCATATGGAGCCCTGTGTCCAGGCCTGAGCGCTCCAGGACAAAAAAGATGTGGAGCTGTTTGAGAGGGTCCAGAGCAGGGTCACGAGGGTGCTCAGAGAGCTGGAGTGCCTCTCCCCTGGAGACAGGCTGAGGGAGCTGGGCACGTTCAGCCTGGAGAAGAGAAGGCTCTGGGGAGATCTCATTGTGGCCTTCCAGTACTTAAAAGAGGGTTACAATAGGGAGGGAGAATGACTTTTTGCACAGTCCGATAGTGACAGGACAAGGGGAAAAGGCTTTTATCTAAAAGAACAGTGATTTATATTAGATATTAGGGGGAACATTTTCACTCAAAAAGCAGTGAGGTACTGGAATAGGTTGCCCAGAAGAGTTGTGGATGCCCCAGCCCTGGAGGTGTTCAAGGCCAGACTGGATGGTGCCCTGGGGAACCTGATCTAGGGGGAGGCAATGAGCCCACAACAGGATGGTACACACTGGATGTGCTCTAGGGTCCCTCCCAACCCTAGCCATTCCATGATTCTGTGATTGTCAACACCCAATTGCTTTTTATCCACAGATTTTCTCACAGGGCTTCCATCGGTTACTTAGAGGCAGTATTACAATCCAGTGAGCTTAGGATTTTACAAGAGCAATCTTATCAAAACAGTTAAATTAGGTCAACTTTGCATAAGTTACTATGCCAGACGGCTCGCTTTTACAAACTGGCTATTAGAAATGATGGCCACGTCTACAGGCAGAACCATTAATAGTTGGAGCAGAGGTGGGAGAGGAAGGAAGTGCGTCTTCAGAGTGCAATAGCAGCAAATCCTGACCTTTCCAAGGACTGGGAGATGGCCCCTTACCTCACCACATTTCTCATGAGCAGAAAGAATGCATCCTTTGCCGAGGTGCAGAAGTTTTTACCATATATGGCAATCTGCAAAATAACAGTGCTGTTAAGCATTTTAAACAGTTAGGATACCTCCCGGTACGTAAGAATCACACTGCATGTAACGCATAGCTCCCTCTAGTGTACGGCCTGGGAACGCTCACATGAACGTACGGCACTTCTCCCAATCACCTGTTACCTCCCAGTGCTTCCCATCAGACTGTGACATAGTATCACTCATCCTTCTCTTCCAAATCCCCTGACTGGGAGCACGCTACCCCTTATGAACCTGCTGCCTGGAAGGTCACAACTCAGTTTTCCAAACAGAGCAAAAAATCCTACGTGCTGAGGGATTCTTCTCTCTTTGCTAGCGACCTACGCAAGATTTACAGCCAGCGAAAAAGGAGCGGGTGCTTGAAGAGCAGAAGAGAGTTGAGCCGTTTAGGTATTGACCTGGACCTGACTCTATCTCAAGAAGAAACGAGCAGTGTCAGCATCAAAGTCAGTGGATTTACGTCAGCATGAAGTATGGCCACTGAAGTTATAGAGAAACAAAACCATTGCATCTTTCTGGAGTAATGTCTACAAAGCTGGTAGTGTCCAGAAAGCTCTTCTGGAGCGCAGCCAGTTTGCCAACTGTAAACAAGATGTTCAAAAACAGTACTATAACGTGGGTCAAAATGGACCTATTAACACCACTTACTTTGAGGAAACGCCTGTGACTAATGTTTAATCACTTAAATTATTTCAAGGCAGAACATCCTAAGGTGAAACATGTATCTATTTATTTAGGTGACAGTCTGGAATTTCTCTTCCAGAAGAGAAATAACAAGATTTATTTTAGAGTAACACCACTGCTGCTGCTAATGGAATTTGTGCTTTTGTCTTCCTAGAGCAAATACGGATACCACACACCCTCCGACAGACACCACACGCCTCCTGACTTCCTTATTCAAACACTGCCTCCAAACGAAGTGTCGCATCCACACGCAATAAAAAACAAGTGAGCATTCCTGTTGAAGCCAGGACTCCATCTGCTGAATCAGAGGGGGAATTTAACCAGTGCTGCCATCCCCTCCCACTTGCTTTGTAGGGTAGGGGGAACAGACAAGGACAGGCAAGAAAAGGCAGAGCTTAGAAGAAGGAAAAATATCTTACTTTTCCATCGTAGCACCACATGCATTTCCTGAACACTCCCATAAATCACTTTATTTACTCAGCAGATTCTAGTACTGCTGGCTGTTTACCAACTAGTAGTTGTTAGGGTATTTTAGTGTCCCAGACAGGGGAGACCACATGCAAAGACAGCACATACCATGATGTAGGCATTTCTGTTTATAAATTTTAAGAATTTTTCCAAACACCAGAAACAGCATTTGAGGCAGCAGAGTAGAAATCTAGTGAAGGAGTTCTGTGTACCTGAAAAGAGGAGAAAGTCCATCATAGACAGAACTCAGGAAGAGTTTTCAGAGCACAGAAACATACTGAGAAGAAAATCTTAAAAGTGGCAAAAGTAGAAACATTATTTCCTGTCTCCTAGGTACAGGCTCCTAACCAAATTTAGCTCAATAGCTTTCAGTTAGATGAGATCCATGTCCCACAAGAACTCTGCATTGAAGACCCAATTTACTCAATTTCAGTAAATCATCAGAAATTCAAAGGCTGTCAAGTAGAACTGCAATGGCTAGTACTGATGTGGAATTCATCTCCTTTCACTGCTGAAGAATCATCTGGGGAAAGGAAGGAAATAATTTACCCAAGGAGTTCTAAATAACCTAGTGCCATTTCATAAATCCCACCTTTCAGTTTGTGATCCAAGTACTCCAGTATTACTCGGATCAGCTGGACAATTGCAAGAATTAAGGCTCCAAATGCCAGTGAACCAGTATGGTATCTAAAACAAAATAAATGCCGTTTAATGGTTGTATTCACAGTAGTTAGCACTGTCAAAACTTTATCACAGTGGCACAGAATACATATTCCCTATCAGCACAAGCTATCACTTACACTGATAAACACAAAGCGCGTGCCAAGCGGTAATGACCCTCTGGAGTACTGTGTCCAGGCCTGGGGCTCCCAGTACAAGAAAGACAAGGAGCTGCTGGACTGCACCCAGAGAAGGTCACGAGGATGCTCAGAGGGCTCGAGCATCTCTCCTATGGAGACTGGCTGAGAGCTGGGAGTGTTCAGCCGGGAGAAGAGAAGGCTCTGGGGAGACCTCACTGTGGCCTTCTGGTGCTTAAAGGGAGCTTATAAACAGGAGGGAAAGCAACACAAGGAGGTGGTGACAGGACAGGGGCAAACACTGTTCAACTAAAAGAGGGGAGACTTAAATTCGATGTCAGGAAGAAATTTTTCAATGAGAGGGCAGTGAGACCCTAGCACAAGCTGCCTAGAGAAGCGTGGGTGCCCCACCCCTGCAAGTGCTCAAAGTCAGGCTGGATGGGGCCCTGGGCAGCCCGGGCTGGTACCTATCTATCTGGTGGCTGGCAACCCTGCCTGCAGCAGGCACTAGGCCTACATGGTCTTTGAGGCCCCTTCCAACTCAAGCCATTCTATGGTTCCCTAGAGTGTATAACGTGACTTTGATCGCTCTAATTCATTCATTATCAGCCTCGCCCTTTCAGCAGTTTTGGAAAAGACATAACTGTTTCAGAATAAAGTGAGTCCTAGCCTGGGCAGAGTATCCGTGGGAGATAATGATAGCAACCTAGCTGTAAGCTGAACTGTCAACCAACTATCTCAAAGTCAAGAGAGGCTTTATGTACCAAAAGATTATTATGAGCACAGTAATCTTATACCCAGGTTTTTAAAATGTGTGTATTCCTTAATTTCTATTAGTCAGCTAGGCACTTACTGAATCAGTGCGTCCTCTAAGCTGACAGGAAGCACCACACTTTTAATAATGAGAAAAGCTAAGCCTCTAATGACAGCAGGTTAGGGCATGGGTCAGGACACAGAGCAATAATAGTGCAGTGCACTTCCTGAACAACGCCCTGTCTTGCTTCACCCAGACACATAACAGGAGAAGGACTATCCCAGCAAAAGTTCAGCTCCACAAGCACGGAGGCACAGTGGCAGCTGGGGAACCCAAATGAGGCACTCAGAGGAAAGGACAGCCATTCCCTCTCGAGAGCCATCCATCCCTTGGCTCAGATGTAAAACCCATCAAGGCGAGTCAACAAGAATTGACTTCCTCGAGCACCTTTCAGACCAGAGGGTGTTAATGACTTGGAGCATTGGATACATTCTGGGTTGCATGGAAAGAGAATCAGAGATTTTGAGATGGTTAGGGGAGAAATTAAAGGCAGGTAAAGGGAAGAATCAAGCTTGAGGAGAAACAAACAAGGATAAAAATGAGGGACAAGGGGACAAAAAGGGCCAGCTGCATATAAATAGCTACAGGCCAGTAAATTTCTTGGGCCATGTGCTACATTTGATAAGCACAGTCTGACCTATCTTATTAAATTCCACCTCCAGCTGTTCTCCTTAGTGAGGAACCTGCATGCCAGCAGCTCAACTCAGACCACAGCTCAGAGCACATGTACAACTCTGGTGCCAGTAACTGGAGCAAATGAGAGCATGTGAGTGTGACTGCCAGCAGATATTAAGGTTGATTAGCTGGTGAGTAGCTGAGGTCGGGTGCCAAATACGTGCATATTAAGCTGAAACTACTGGAGGAGCTGGCTACCAGAGGAACCTGAGGGTCCAGGTCAACCGCTGGAGAGACTGCAGGATCTGTGGATCAGCTGAGACTTGTTTGTGTACTTGTCTCTAGGAGCAAGGCACCTGGAGAAGCTGGCTGCTGGAGGAACCAAGGGTTCCGCCAGAGACCATAATGTCTGGGGGTTATTGAGAGGTATACGTGTGTATGTATCTGTCTGTCTGCCTGTGAGTAAGGAAAGGAGTCTGTAGGAGCAACTGGAGCAGGGCTGTGAGCCTCAGGGCTTCATACATCCAACCACCAGTAACTGGAGAGTCTGGGGATCCAAGCGCCAGCTACTGCATAGACAAGTGTCCTTGAACACATATGTACAATTATATATATATAAAATCAGATAAAAGTCCACTAGTGGGAATTACGCATACCAACAGACCTTCAAACTGATCAGCAAGGGACTCTGAACAGAAGGGAACAGGCTGACGCCACTGTGGCTGCTGGTGTTCATGCAAGTGCTCTGCGTGTGTGTAGGTCAATCCGCACAGCTAGCTATGTATGTATGTGTTACATACATGTATTTAGGTGTGCTGTCTACTGGGAATAGCTGCTCAGCCTTGTAAAGGGCCGGACTTTGCAGCATCGAGCTGCAGCTGCCTTGCCCTGCTGGACTACTGGATTCACCATCCCCCCTAAAAAATACACTTCCTGGCTAATCATTTTCAGTTTATATTCTCCATCTGGCTTCCCTAACTTTAAAAAGAGCACTTGCTGAATAAACTCAGTTTATGTGAGCAAGGCTCACATAAAGCTTCACAGTCTTACCGTATTGCCCGTCCAAACGAAGAGAAGAGCGGCCACAGTGGAATATCAGCTGGTTTTCGAGAAGCCCAGTAGTAGGAGGCAAAGGCACCGGCAAGGGTACACTGACCCAGTGCAATTGCAAAGTTTACCAGCCAGAGAAAGACAAAGGCATTGGCTAACTGAAAGATGAAGATGTACTTATGGTACAGGCTTTCTCCTCCATAAAAAGCAAATGTACACTGAGCACCTGGGCATAATTTCGTTACATTGGTTGTGTTAAATGTCTGTACAGAAAGAAAAAGAAACAACACAATGAACGTTGTGTAGAATATCTCTAGTTTAGTGATAAAACATCATCAGACAATTCTGCCTGATGTGTCATTAACTTATCCAAAACTGCACTCCAGTAGTGCAGCTTTTTATATATTTAAGGATTTATGTTAATGCCTTACGCAGGTGCTTGACTTTAAACTACGGAGTTAGCAAACAGGGCTATTCATCACTTGCCTGAAACCCAAATTAACGGCATTTAAATTTCAGGAGTCTCCTTTTAAGATACCTATATTGCTTCAAATTCATTAGGGAAAATATACCCAGGTAAAAAAGTGCATACTGTTTATTTGAAAACAACAGACCTTTTACCTTGGGTAAATCATCCATTTGAACTGAAATGAAGTGAAGATAATGAAATAGAATCTTTACAAATTCAAAAACAACTTTCCAAATAAATCTGTATTTCTCTCTTTCTCACCCTGTAAAATAGAACCATTAATATCCACCCGCCTTACAGGACAGTTCAGAAGAATAACTAGTTTATGTCTGTAAATTGCCTTGAACAAAGGAGTGTTATCTGAAGTATACTATACTATTTGCAGATTTAACACGAAGAATAGTTCTTCTAAAATATGCACATTTTCTACTAGCACTGCATTTAAGAGCAATTAAGAAATGCAATTAGTGTAATTTTCACTATAGGTAAACACTAGTTACACTTACCTCCGGGTCACAAGTCAGGTTTGCATACTTGCACAGTGTTTGATTAGCCATTACTTTATACACAGGTTCTCCCGATGTAGCTAGAAAACTTAATGAAATGTTTTAAGGAGGAATCACAGAACTGTAGGCTTTGAGCAACTTAGGACTCTGCAGTGGGGAACCACTAGCACTAAAGAATCTGCGTAGATAATAGAAACATTATTTTTGCTATGCAGAGACGTACATGAGGGTCTGAAAGATGTGACAGAGTACTCCCATTACTCAGAGAACTAAGTCAAGCTCTGTCTCTGAACTATAAAGCCAGACCAGAATGGGCAAGAGGAACTGTAGGGGCTGATCTGCTGGAGAGGTGCTAGGCGTCCTTGTGGACCCTGGTTGGCCATGAGCCAGCAGTGTGCCTTCGTGGCCAAGAAAGCCAGTGGTATCCTGGAGTGCATTAAAAAGAGCATGGCCAGCAGGTCGAGGGAGGTGCACTGGAACAGGATGCCCAGAGAGGTTGCGGAGTCTCCTTCTATGGAGATATTCAAGAGCCATCTGGACGCCTACTTGTGTGACCTGCCATAGGGTACTTGTTTTAGCAGGGGGTTGGACTCAATGATCACTTGAGATCCCTTCCAACCCCTGCAATTCTGTGATTGTGATTCTGTAATAACCTTGAAGGTAGCCTCAGTCTCTCCTGCACACCTGCCTATGGCAAGGCAGCTTATGCAGCAGTTCTTTGACTCTTCTGCTTTGATGAAAGTAGACACAGAGCACAAGGATAAATTAACATTGTCCTGAACAACAGTATCTGAACTTCTTGGTACATGAAAACAAAAATTTGTTTCCAAAATGCAATTTTCCCCTTTCCAAGATCTTGTCAAACCCCTGCTTTACCAGGAACAAACAGCGGTGGCTGAGAGAACTCCATGCACTGTAAGTTCTCACTCCTTTCCTGCACTTTTCTGAACAAAAACCACCTGAAGCCTCCCCAGCTAACTAAGAGACCATTAACATTGGGCCTATAGAGCATGCAGCACATTAAGTGCCATATTCCCTCTTTGCCGAGGACTTCTTTTCACCTGTTACAGTCAACTTTAAGTAGTATACAAGGCCTTGCATGATCCCTACTGCCTTGGCAGAAATTAAGTCCACTGTCCAAATTATACATTGCACCGAAATGTGCAGTGAGAAACAATCCCGCATCAGTGCGGCAAGTGATAAGTGACTAAATAGGCTCCTTGATACTGGTTTAGTTAAGGTGACATTGCAGAGCACAGTCTTCTCTTTTAGAGCAGAAAAACGTTATCCAGAGAAGTATACAGACAGAAGGATACACAGCTGTCACAGCCCAGTAGGAAATGCAAATTGCAATGAGTATGAAGGTGACAATTGGGTAGAACAACGTAGACATTATATAGCCAATAGCCCTATGAAAGAAATAAAATATCAGTAAGTTACAACAATTTAAGAAACAAGCTTTTTATCAGCTGCTAATACATTCCTTTTTACTTTGAGCTACTTGTTGATGGTGGTAGCATAATCTAGATCTAGGATCTCCGAGTTCTGCAGGTACTGTGTTTGCATCTTCACTTCAGCATTTCCACCACTCCACTTTATTGGCACCGGTACAGTTAAATGCATCTATTTGCCATGTTCGAGTCTGTCTTCCACTTTCTCCATTTCTGCTTCACAGATACTGCCCTTTCCAGGCTGCAGATTGCTGAAGACATTACCTCTACTGCCATATCCAGCATAGCTTGGAATTACTCCTTACTACTTTGTATTTGAAAACTTAGCTCACAGACCCTTTCCTGCCTTAATAGCTCGTTTGGGTAGGCATTCCCTTCACAATTCCAGGGCGTTCTGACACCTTCCTGTGACTATGTGACTTCCTTTGCACATGCCATAAATGAGCTGAAGTTTGTCTGCTGGAAAGCATAAAGAACAATAAGCCTTGCGCTGTTGAGCCACTTTTTACATCAGGTCTGTTAGAGGCTGATAATCTACCAACACTTCTGGAGGCCAGAATGAGCATAGTAGACACTGTTGTTCTTCTGGGAGTTAACGGATACAGTCCCTCTGGGTAACGTGGTGTCTCGCAGGCAGATACCTTTAGCTAGGTGTCTCACTGCATGCGATACTGCAGAATACATTTTTTGCTCACTGAAGCTTATGGATTAGTTATCTTTACACTCATGTACACTTCTTTCCACTCCTCCAGATTTTCTTTCCATTGACTCCAGCAGCTTATCACAAGCCTATTAGTCCCTATTGCTGGTAGCTTTTCTTTTATGATGTGGTACTTCAGATGCCATTTGTTTGAGAGAAGGCAGTTTTCAGAATGTAAAAGGTGACAAATTTACTAAGCTGCTGCTGCTAAATCAGTAAATACTGTGGGGGAATGTAATGGAGCTGTTACATGCAATCAAGAGGTACATGCGAAGTCCTGAGTCTACAAATATTGAAGTACATTAAGAGTCACAAAGGAGGACACAACCTTACGCTGTCTGAGAAATAATCACCATGTATTAACACTGTTCAGTAGTTAATGGTAGCTCTGTTAGTTACTATTAAAACCTGTTAACTGCCTCCAACTTTGGATTTCAAGTCAATTATTAGTATTATAATTGCAATACTTTTAAAAGAATAGTTAAAAGGTATTGAAAAACATAATTTGATTTCCAGTCATTATTTTTTTTTCTTCCTGAATACAGTGCATGGTCTGTTAAGCTTACAGTAATTACAGAGTGCACCTTGTGTTCTGCGTGAGAGTAAAACTATTGCCCTCCAGCCACCACACTGCTGAAAAACTGTACAATGTTGCTACCTCTCAGCAGAAAGTTTAGAGCATTTCTGAAATCCTTGAACATGTCAATGCCACGAAGAAAATTGTTGTAGACTGTTAAAAGTGTTCCTGGGTTTATTAAACAAGAATTAAAGAGTATAATTTAGTTCTGCCCTTTTAACTGCTATGCCCTACTTGCACAGTAATGTAAGAAAGAAATGAGCAACTTGACTGAATACAGAGCTTGGGTATTTCTTAATCACAAAAATCCCAAATTCTGATTGCTGTGGACCATAGTGTCAATAGAGGTGGCAGAGGTGTACACAGATATACTCAGAGCTAAGTTTATGAGCTCTAGTAACAGAGCTCCACTGCCAAGGAAGATGCTTTCAGCAGTTGTCAATCAGACCTTAGGCCTACTTGTAATGAAATCCAAGGATCTGATTTTTCAAGCCCTTTTCCCCTTTGTTACATAACCAGTTTTCAAAAGAACTAAGCATTGGCGCTGTATAAAACGGGAACCATTGCAAACAAAGTCTGTGCAGATTTCAGAAAACACAAAATGAAGAAGTCTCCTGGTCCTTCAGCTCACACATCCTCATCTGCTTTGCCCTTTGCTCAGGGTTGAAAAGCAGTGCTTTGGACAGAGCCATTTTACAATGTCTGGTCATGGAAGTCTCTGCAGACTTATGCATGCCCACACAGAAGTTTTACTGAAGCCAGAAGAATCCAGTCTTTTCTGAATGACAGCCGCTGTTACACTCCACTGCCAGTACATCACTTTGGAGACAATCCAGTGACAGAACAAGGTTGGCAGATATAGGTTCCCAGGCTCCTATTAATACTGTACCACACCTAGCATTTCAGCTGATACTCTTTTGCACTGAGAACACATAGTACCACTGTGTATGTACTCCTAAGGCAAGGAACTGAGATATATGAAATGTCCCATTGCAAAACATAAAGCTCTTATAAGCAAAATCTCATCAACAAAGAATGAGCATTCCATATACTATCCATTATTCTCAACAAATTCAGTATTGAGCATTCACTCCCAACCTTGTAGTAGAAGATGAAGCTCAAGAAGATTATAACCCACAGATCATTCTAATAAAGAAAAAAGTATTTTAAAGTCAGACAACATACCTACTACCTTCCTTTAAGAGTGCAATAGCAATCCGGATCCTATTTCTTAGGAAGATCAGCATCAATATGATTATGATCTCAACAACACAAAGTATTATCACTGTAGATAACAACAAAAAAAAAGATCAAATTTATCAAGAATCAAACGAACATACTGCCTTTGTAAACTGCTTTTTTTCCCTGCCTTATATTTTACAGCATTGTTCATGAATTCCATGACATTCTCTGCTGAAGTAGATCTCCTTTTGTCTCACTGCTGCTAATCTCCAATTCCATGTCACAATTTTCTAAGTGCCAGCATAGGGCAATTCTACACATAGGGAACTAGTCAGAATGTAGGAGCCTGACATTAGCATTTCTAATTTCAGAGGACAAATGGAAGATAGCATTCTAAGGCAAAGATAATCATCCACTTAAATGTGACTGCAACATTTGACCTTAAAATACAGTTTATCCTTAACAAATTACATTTTTCATAAACAAGCATTTTCCAGGTTAATGCTTTACTGCTACTAGTTTGCAGTATCTAGATGCAATAAAAGATGAGTTAATTTTTTCATGAAGAGTGTGTTTTTCTGATGCATATTGTTCTAATATTTAAATGCACTTAAATCATTAGTTTTGTTTGAGTATTAACTCGGCAGGAGTTTCTTTAACTTCACATTTAAAAAAAGAAAAAATAGAGGCTAGGATAGGACACTTTTGGACAAATTATTTGCAGCTTCCTGTCATGCTGCTGGTATCATACGCGCTGCTCTGAGGTCTGAAAGCAGAGTGGCGTGCCCCAGAACATTTCTTCTCTTAGCAGTGTTTGAGTCATTAACCAGAAGAGTCTGCTTCAGTCTAATTTCTATCTGTGTCAGTTCAAAACCTACTCCTACAGTAAAAAGAAAAAAATATATCTGGACTTCACGTGGGGTAGACTGGGTCCTGAAACACATCTCTTCTGACTCTGAGATATATCCATTAAGTTTGGCTGCTTCAAACAGTTAGATGACATCTAAACCAGCCCTCTGGCCATCAGAACTGCAGCTGACAAATGATCACTGTGGTACTCGGAGCAAAGTTTCTGTTACATGCATTTCAGTACCTATTTCGATACAGATTCCCATTAAAGAAAAGATAATCAGGTTTCATTTCTCATTTCATTTCAGTTCTGTTAAGTTAATGAGATTCATCCCATTGTGAAAAAAGAAAGCAATATTAATACACTATGAGTTCTAGACTAGGACTGAGAGGGCCCACATTTTCTTCAAGGATATTTAAATTATTTCACCCAGCGAAGCAGTTAATTCCTGACTACCTTAGTTTACTAATCTGAAAGTGACATTGACCTCTAGATAAACTACCTACTGGCAGCTAAGAATCATGCAGGAGAAGAGATTGGAGAGTTACAAGAGGTTAGAGACACAATGACATAATACAGTCACACAAGATCCTCTAGAGATAGCATACTAAATAGATGTGCCTCAACAATACATAAAAAGGTGCCTCATGAACTTAACAATCCAATGAAGGCACAAAACAAAGAAAGGAGATTAACCTATATACGACCGCCCTATTAATTCAGCTACTAATAGGGAGAGGCAGAGTTTTATCTAGGCTGTGCTCCATTCATCATCCCAGCTAAAGCATCTGTGTGCCTTCTAATGGAGCAGTAACAGCAGTGCAATTTATATTTTCCACACATTTGTTCTCTCTTCTGTTCCTTTTTCCCTTGGGAGATGTGAATGCTGCAGGCTCTCTTATTCCAACAGAATTTTGTTTTAAATACAGGTGCACATGCCCCTATAAGAGAAGGCACTGAAGCACTCTTGAAAACAAAGCTAATGAAATTTGTGAAGGGTCATTCCACGTTCTTAGAGCAGCCTCCAAAAAAAAAAACCAGTGACTTGATCATAAAGAGTTCTACAGAGATGTACAGTTATTAATCTCATTTCTGGGGCTCTCAAAGAGGGAAAATAAATGAATCGGCAGAGAAAAATGCCCTTTTGCAACTTCATCAGGACTAACTTCTTGCCCATTATGAAGACAGAACATATAGGAAGTGTAATACACAAGCATTTTTTTCACTGCCATCAGCAGTGTAATTGCATTATCTCTTTTTCCAAATATATGTATACTATCCTCCTTGCAAAAAAACAGGTAATTTGTACAATACAAAGAAAAAGAATTCTTCTTACCTCTCTGAGTGCCGTGTTTAGAAGGCAGACACTGTAACAAGACACTGATTCATTTTCCTGAATATCCGTTAAGTGATATCAGTTTTAAAGGGCACTTACTAAATGCTAGCCACGTTTGCCTCAGTTGTAGGTACACTCGGAAGTCTGTCTGGAATCCAATATCGTAAACAGTGAGGTCAGATCCAGGTATTCCTTTGAGATGATCATACTCCCAGTAACAATGCCAGACGCCTTTTAAAAAGAAATCAATATAAAATGTGTGTTTCCAAAGGCTGTGAAGACAAGCTTTTTAGAATAATCTTCCACAAGCCAAGTGTTTTGTCCTCAGCATGCCAGGTAAGCAAAAAACAAAAATGCATTACTGTGAGACCAGTCAACTATAAAATCACATATATAAAAAGAAATATCAGTACGAATGAATAGAAAGTGCACCACGGGTAGATAGTTCAGGTAAATACACCTGCTGTTGTGACAGCATAGCTGAATTCTAAGTTTCGCTGCCATTTAAGCCCTTCTCAATTAACCATGTCCAAAACCATAAATTACTTCTCCCTGCTGTAAAATTTATATAATTACTGGTTTGCCTTGCCCAAACTTAAGCAATAAGGAAGAACAGCCTCAGAGGCAAGAAGATTACACTTACCATAGCCTATAATTCCAATCACACCAAAGATGAAAATCCAGAAGAGAACCCCGGCTGTGAACCTCAACAGCACAAGGAAAAGCAGGCTCACAATCATTGCAATGAACAGCCCACTAGAGAGGTAAGAGACAGAAACAAAATGTGAAAAAAGCATGAGAATCTTCCCTTTTGTGCACACCTGTTATTCCAAATGAAGGTCACTGCCTCACACGAGAATTAACTGTAAATATTTCATTATTACTATATTATCTGTAAAATTTCAGAATCTTCCTTATGAAATACAACCTTTTGGATATTGTCTGCCATTAGAAACGAGTAGCTTAGACATGACAGTCTTACAGGGCAGATCTAGAAATGTCTGTATACACTAGCTTCTCAGCTTTGCTGAATGAGACTAGTACCAAAAATGACGCTTTGGTCACTGGCGATAGCTGAACAACTCAGTGCCTTTTTTCAGGACATGGTCTGATCTACAGTACAAAAAGCTGAAGCAGAGGAATACCTTTGTGTGGGGAGGTTGCTCTTTTATGTCCTTCATTAGAAATTTCTACTTGGAAACAAACAATGTTAGTAAAGTAACATTCAAGGAGCTTTGCTACAAAAAGATAAGTAAGTTAAGAAATAAAAACAGTGATTATCTCTACCCATCAGGACAGGGAATGATCAGAGTACTGTGATGCATAAAAAGGAAACTGGTAAGAGCTGACTTTCATAACGACCTATCAATAGGACACCTACAGACTGTCGTCTTTTCCTCAAGTCTGTGGCAAGAAAATACTCCCCCAGAAAGCAAGTCAGAAAGGAAAAAACAACTGCAAAAAGTTTTTTTACTCAGCGAGGCCTTCTAAAGCAATGTGAATAAAGCAATAAGAATAATAACTCCCTCCAACAAAATCCCAGTTCAGATGATTTGGACTAATGTTTCTCAGAATTTTTGGTAGATGTTATAGCAGAATTTTGTATTGAGTACAGATTAATTTGCTTCAGGCTAAACACCCACTTCTGTTTCAGTGCTACATTTTTATTGATAGGTGATTAGTGAGCATTAATTGCAAGATAAAGTTAATACTGTTCTATACTTTTAGTTCTTGGTGTTGCTGCACCTATTGCATTGGCACTAGCAGATTTATAATAGACTTAGCTATACATTGTGAGCAAGAATTTAGAAATTATGCTTTATATATCTCTCTGTATATACTAGTGACACTTAACAAGTACAATTGGCTTGAAAATCTTAGAGTTTCAGTTTTGGAATTACCACACAGATAGTTCTTGCATCAAAAGATGTCACCTCATGTTTTTCCTGGTCGGATAATAAAAACTGATTCCAAATCAACTGACATTCTATGTATGTGTGCTGTGCTATCCTTTCCTCATGTACAAAAGCATAACCTTACTATCACGTGATGGAAGGAAGTTGCTCCTTGAGTTTAAATGTAGAATTGGCAACAAACACATGACCTATTTTTTCAATTTCTTGCACACTCCAAAGTGGCTTTGGAAAATTTACAATTACTCATTAGAATCTTACATTAATATCCAATACCAAGAAATGGCATAGTCTTCAAAAATTTTCATTCCAACTGATCTTGCATCCAGGACATTGTTGATACCGCTGAGAAAAGATAAACCCAAGAAAAGGTTGCTTTAGGTCGAAAAGCAGAATTTACTTAAACAACAGATAGCCCCAGTGAACGAATTTGGAATATCACTGCTAGTAATACGACTACATTACTATTACTCGCTTCAGCTTTGTAAGTAAGCCAATATCAATCATAGTTACATCCAGGAAAATTCTAAGTTAAAAACTCTCAAAAAACTGCAGAAAAAGGTCTACACATCGCCTGATACAGCTTTATTAAAAAAACTCTATAAGTGCTAATTATCGCCAGTCGTAATTGCTTATTATGTCACAAGAAAAGCATGTATTGTTAAGCACGTACTAAAAGACATCAGCTGTGACTCCAGGAGAGTGCATCTGCAAGGGAGGTGTTATCACACATCGCTTTTTGACCATTAGACACATATTAAAAACAGGAGCACTCTCATGAGGTGAAATGCCTATAGTACAAGGACCATCCATGTTAGCAGAAAGGCTAAGCATCAGGAATAGCAGAGCTCATTAGGGTTTCATTTTTAGCCTTCTTCATCTTTCTTTAATGGTTTTCTTTATTTCTTTTGCTAGGAAAAATAAAGCCAAGAACAATTTAAAAAATGACAATTACTTTGAGACAATCAAATTAAAACTTTTAGTTCCCTGCTCATTTCTGTATTCCATGGTGTTAGTTTCCCTTACTGGAACTGTGCAGACGCTCAAGCACAAAGACACCATCTATTAGCAAGTCTTGCCTGACCATCTTCAGCCTACGTTATTTCACAATCTCAGAATGCAACAAATGAGCAGTAAAGAACGGTGAAACCTACTTTGCAGCTTCCCTGAGATCAGTTACGTTTCTTGTTTTCCCTCTTCCATCTTTGAATGTAGTCTGGTTTGCCACAGTTAGGACACCATTCTTTGTGGAGAAGTCTGGGAAGCATCTCTTAAGAACTATTCAAAATATCAAAACAAAGCATACACATTACATCTCATGACAGGCTCCACTTTCATCCTCTAAAAGCAGATGCAACAAATTCTAACAATTTAAATTATTTCAGATTCATAGTCAACTGTTTTTCACTTGATCTATTGATATGTTGACTTTGAAAGATCTTGGAAGAGTCAATATGATATTTTTTATACTCTGGGACTTCTTGTCCTACGTTTGTACAAGTTCAGGCATAATGGGAGCATAGCTTTCAACTGGACATTCTAGCTGCTATCAAAAAACAATATTAGTATCTGTAGTAGTAGAAGAATTCGTAAAAAACGCAGGATTACTCTGCCAGTATCTTGGCAGCTTACAAATACTGCAACTTCTGAAATATGTCATTTACACGGCAATAATCAACCCAGTCTCCAGGGACAGACTCAACATGACTGGTCACTAATGGTATTAGGACCCAAACCAAAACATAACAGCAAGTGTCAGTGCCTCATATACCAGATAAACTGCAATAACAGCTATTGTCTCTAGATATCCTTGGAGAGGAGGCAATGGAAAAAATACAGAAACTACTAGCTAGAAAGGAGGAGGGAACTGTAGAAGAGAAAAAAGGAGAGATAGATACATACATTTGTTGCCCTGCTCTTTGCTGCAAAACATTCAGGTTTTCATTTGGAAGACGAAAGCAGATCACTCCTCCTACACAGCTGTATTTTACGTAACAATTCTGTGCTGTCCTTATCTGGTTCCAACACATAATGACACCAGGGTTCAATATTCAGTCTAGAATGTCTGTCCTACCAATTATTCTGAGGATATATTTAGCACGTCCCTCTTCCTCCCTTTGTAATCTTTGCTGCATAACGTAGTCTGAAAGAAGATACTAGCTCTGCAAATCAATTTTCTGATTTTGGGGTCAGTACATCAACTTCTCATAAAAATTCTTAACTTTTTTTTAAGTACATCTGTTTGTTTTTTTTAAACCTGCCTCTGGTTTACATGGAAAAACGAACAGCAGTTTCTCCTTTTCATGCAGTGGCTGATACTCTCGGTATTACACTTCTGCAGCTGAGACCTGCTCTGAGCTCTCTCAGAAATACCTGACAGAGACAAAAATAGAGACAAAAATATCTTCTAGCCCCTTTATTACAGATCCATACTCCTTACAGAGCCAGCATTACAAGTGAAAATTGAGATGCGTTGTAATCAGGCTCAAGTACCCCCTGAACTTTAACAGCTGTCCATACGATCCTTTGTACATTCATGGTATTTTCTTGAAGCCAATGGTGTTGCTCGCTCATGAGCTTTAAAAAAACACAACTTGAACTGTGAATTTTTTCAGTAGTAGTGGTGATTGATAAGGAGGAAAATGCTCAGCTTGACCAGATCACACGCTGAATGTTCACAGACAGCAGTTAGAAAAAAAAATCTTTATACTTTTAAACTTTAGAAATGATTGATAGTCACTAACAGATAACAGCTCCTGGAGACCTTGCCGCAAAACATTTTTCAGATTGGAGTTGTGCTTTAACGTGAATACTAATAATCATCTAAGATGTGTGTAAGAAGTAGAACCACTCACAAGGCCTGCTTGGAATGATCATCGAAGGACAATCTTCATCACGTAGGACTTGAGCAACAGACTAAAAAGGGGAAAAATAGGAATGCTGAATACACAGCAGAATAATAAAAATGCCTTTCATTTCTCACCCAGTCCAAAAAAATGTCCCAAATCGGGCTTTGCAGCCTCCTCCCTGAACTTGACTGGGGGAACTAAAAGAAACATTCATGATGTGAGAATCCATACTGTCAGTGTGATTTTGGAAAGGACCATTCTTATTGCTTTTCCCAGCAATAAAAAAGTAAAAAGATATGCTCACTTTGGATCTGCATCTAAGTCAGAGGTGACTGACAAGTTGTTCCTTGCCTCCTCTCATTCTTTTCTCTTCAGGAAGAGTAAGAATTTAACACAATTAATTTAGTTGATTTGCAAAGTGTTTTAAGGATGAGATAAATACCTACAGTACCATTCAGTGCAAAATCAATTCTGTTAAGGACAGATCAAATTTTCTAGCTAAAAAATAAACTAAGTAGCTATAAATGACACATCAGCATTAAGAACCTGGTTGAGGTACTCTGCTCTACTGCTGTGGTGTACCCAAGTACTGGAGAATACTGCCTGCCACAGTACTGCAACTTCATGGGTAGCTGCAGATATCTGTGTAAGCAAACAGTAATCATTGAAAGAGAGGGAATTTGGTGTGCATAAAAGATCTAAGCTGTGATTAAATGTGTTAAACCATATATATGGAAATACTCCTAATACGGTGACATTGGAATAATCTAAAGCTCTGTACATCAGTTCTGTAAAATCAGGCATATTACGCATTGCCTGAAGAATAAATGTATTCCATCGCCTTTTGATACATACACACCTTGCGAGGATTGTTAAAACCAGGTTTGCAGTACTGCTTGAAGTAATTCCACTGATCTGGCCTATATCTGTAGGAAGCTTGAACATCAATGTAGGTTGCAAACCTGTCTGGGCACTTTGAGACACAAAGCTGCAAAAAAAAAAAAAGAAAAATGAATAGAACCACAGAATATCCCAAGTTGGAAGGGACCCACAGGGATCACTGAGTCCAATCCCCAGCTCCAAACAGCACCACACAAAACCCAAACCGTACACCTGAGAGTGGCATCCAAACATTCCTTGAGCTCCGGCAGCTTGGGGCCATGCCCACTGCCCTGGGGAGCTGCTTCATGCCCACCACCCTATGGGGCAGAACGTTTCCCTAACCCCCACCTGAGCCTCCCCTGACACAGCTCCATGCCATTCTCTCAGGTCCTGTTGCTGTCGCAGGGAGCAGAGCTCAGCAGTACCCCTCTGCTCTCTGCATGGAGCTGTAGGCTGCCATGAGCCCCCCCCCCCACAGCCTGCTCTGCTCTGAACAAACCAAGGACCTCAGTCACTCCTCACATGCCGTGCCCTCCAGACCCTCCCCATCCTCTGATCCCCCCTCTGGATGTTCTCTGATAGTCACATGAGCAAGGTGTTGACACAGCTATTTTCACAAGATACGCTGCATTTCTTCCTATTACATTTATAAGGAGAACTTTATTAAAAACATCTCAGGCAACTAAAACTACTCTACCCTTCAAACAGTTTCTTCAGTTAAATACACATCCACAGTATGTCGCTCAAATAAAGGTACTGTTCTACTACTGACAAATGACAAAACTCTTTCGGTTACAGAGAAAGCAGAGTTTACGTGCCAGGAATGAAAGTCACACCGCACCAAGCACAGCAAGCAGAAACGGGATTTATAACAGAAACTGAGCGAGCACTGAGGTACGATGAATACATTCACTCATGAGGCTGCAATTACATAATGGATAAGAATGGGACTATCTTTGAGAAAACTGGTCTTCCGCGGCCATCCTGTGATTCTATGACTCTATGAAGAAGCTGCCCCAGCAGACAGACTCTGAAGGCTTTCCTGGTCACTGGAATCACACAAGTGTACAGCTATTCCGACCCCTTCGGTGTTGCTACACACTGTTTGCTAGTTTGAAGTCCATCTTAGAAAATTGCAGCCTGTTTTAGAAGGCTGTTCTGTTTCCAAAACTGTGCTATCCAAACATCCCTTGCCAAGCTCTCCTACTCATATACCACGTGTGTAACTGTATTTCATCTTGCGGCGTTCTGTCATGTGTGATTAATCTGAAGAAATTCTGTGAAACAGTCTGGGGTTAATCTTTAGACTAACAGGCAAACCCTTCACACAGGCTACACGCAGCAACACAGTCTTTCTTAATGAGTATTACGGTCCTCTGGACCACCCAGAGGTCAACAAACAAAGAAAGAAGAGCTCTGCCCTCGCTGGGACAAAAGGTGACTACAAGTACACTCTCTTCTATAACCTCAGGTTCCCACCTATGAATTAGGGAAGGAAGTGTGCTGTCTGTGGATCCAGTGAACTATAATAACAGTTTGTAAATCCACACTCTTACTCTAAAACTGAAGCTCTTTCCATGCCGGTTCCTGTTTTCCTCTCCTGAACTATTTGACATGAAAGGGGCAGGAACTAAAGATCTGATCTGCACCTTAAAAGAGGAACTGTCAAACTAAAGTTTCTTCAGCATTTTTGCAAAAAAAAAAACCATCAGGGAATTAAACCTCAGCAGCAGCAAACAGAACTTGAGAACATTCTCAGCTCTGGAGATGTCTGAACAGAAATACTACAAAACTGCCCTCCCTCCCCCAAACTCTGTTTCAACGAAGTATTTCACCTTTCCCGACTCATGACCACTGCCAGCTTGGGCACAGTACCAGTCAAATCCCACACATCCACCTCAGTATTTCTGAACAGGCTGAACTGCTGCAATAACAAAGTGTGGGTAGATGGAAATTCCAAAACCAAAAAGGTTCCATTCTGTCAGCAACTGAACAGAGCTAAGAGGATTCTTGCTCTCCCTTCCCAGAGATTTCCATCACCTCAGCTGTGTCACATAATCTATACAGTCACAGTAAATAGGTGAGACAGATCTGGCAAGGACAGGGATCAGGAGGAAGGACAAGCTGGAATGGGAATCGCTTTTCAAACACAGTGAAATAAACAGACAGTTAACATTTGGAATCAGTAAACTGGTCACCAAAGAACAGTTCTCATCCAAAGTAACAGTGCATTTTGCAGAACGTTCTCATGATGACTGAGACCAAACTATCACCCGTAGTTTCTTGACACAGTACAATTACTTTGGTAGCAAGGGTGGATCAGAGCAGTCCTGCCCCTAACCCCCCTGACCTACCTCAGGCCATGATTTGTTGCTGTCAGATGAACTGACCTAACTGTTTGTGCAATTGCTCAGCAAACCAGGACAATAAAACGGTCTCCCGTAAAAAAGATCAGAAGGATAACTTTAATTCACATGAGTTCAGTAACCGCAGTTATTTCACAGCTGCACAACAAATTGCAGCACAGTTACGGGAGAGTATGAATTCGGGCATTAGTCCGACATAAGTTTTCTTCAGTTTTGAAAGTGCCATAAGATGTAAGCACACCCAGACACTGCTGTCACTGGGGAAAGATACATTTTCTTGTATGTACCCAGTTTGGAAAACCCAAGCTGTCAATTAAAATGATTTTCTGTATACACTTATTACTACTGGACAGCTGCCTGCAATAAATTAACGAGTTACTAACTGCTGTATTCAGCTAGACTTTTTTTCTGCTCTGACCTAAAATACACAATCTGATACGTTTCTATTTCTTTTCTTCTGATCGTAACAGGACGCAGATACTTCACGCTCTGTACGTCATCTATAAAACAACTCTATGGTATTTAGCTGGATGCGAACAGTACTTTTAAAATCCAAACGAATGTACACCTAGTTCTTAGGCACCACGTCTAAGAGGCAGGGAAAATATCTCTGTATTTCACTCACCTGTGTTGTAGGGCACTGCAGGTTAATTAACACTACAGGACTGGCACATTTCAGAATGTTGAAGTAAAACAAAATGGTCTTGTTCCTATGGAAGTGGATATAAGATAATTAACGTTATAAGTATAGGTGCTTACATATTCCACCATATCAAATTTATAGCATACATTGGTATTTTAATTCCATTATTTTGAATAATACAACAATTAATATGAACAAGACAAAAAAAATCGCAGATACTGAACGTTCTATACCAAAATACCTTTTAAGCCAGAAGTTTTTGTTCTAAAGAATACTAACTTCGAGCAGTTTTTCCACAGCAAGGCTTTAAGCTGAAACAATCCTAGGCACCAATACATGGTGTCTCAATCGCGCCTCTAAGAAGTGCAAAGCTATCTGGTAAAACGTATCTGCAAAATACTGCGGTCCCTTTGCTTGTACTGAACATACCATGTAGGTACTGCATACAAAATGACTATCGACAAATTTCACAACGTAAAAGCTGATTATTTTGCTGATCAGAAGGTGGCACCAAATTCAAAAGCTTTCATGGCTGGAAACTGAAAGCAGTCAGCGAGGAAGCAGAATAATAACATCATCTTACAATAGTGCTCCTAAACCTCCTTTGGTACAAATAAAGGACAGTCTGAGGGGTTTGCGTCCAACAAACCCCATGAAAACAGCTTCTGGAAACCGGGGCCTTGAGGTCCCAGTTTGGGGACCCCCTCTATTTGGATTTTTTGGAAACTGATGGCTCCAAGATCGCTGGATTTAAACACCTACCGTTTAAAGTGATCAAAACACACTGTTACAATTTTCTATCTCGAAATAATCATCATCTATCTCTAATGAGGATGGCATACCAGTAGTCCTGCCCTTTTTATATGGCTTCAAAGTCAGCTAGCCACGCCAGGACTACACAGTGCCCCTACAGGACATAACAATGCACACATCCCCTCGTGACCTGTGCTGTACAAGAGGACACAACACAGCCCTGTCTGAGCTCATACACACTGACACACCCCGACACGCACTGCGGCAAAACAAATGAGCTCTGCCCTGGGAGGAGGATGGTTACATCAAAAGCAAAGTGCTCTTGGAGTAAGCAGGCTGCGACTGTCATCTCTCTCCAGAGTATCCCCCAGTCTAGGACACATACACCAATCTAGTACTGGGATTCCACCAGCTGCTCAATCTGGCCAGATCTTCAAGACCATTATATTCTCCTGTATATATAGCAATTATTTATTCAAGCTCCCTTTAAAAATTAGATTAGCTCAACTGCCTGACATTTTAGAATGCACATTTGTTTTCACCAGGGTACATTCTACTATGTGCTGTTTAACAAAACACACATACTGGCAAATACAACTCATTAATTGCTATTTCTTCAAATAAAAAGAATAAAATTTCAGACAAACATCATCTTTCTTCAATAGGTAGATTCCCAAAGTCATGTTTTTTTCTGATGTCTTAGCCCATTTATTTTCTGCTGTTAATATCAGCAAGTGAAGATTAAACATACAGGTAACACAAGAATAAATCTGTGTCCTTTATAGAGAAATTGTATTGTATTCCATGATTGCAAGAATGTCCTATAGAAGGCAAAACAAGCTCAGAGATTACATGGAGATTAATGGATGGCTTTCAGGGAGGCATGAAGAAGTCTACAAGAGATTTGCATGACAGCATAATCCAATTAAGCCTCCAAAGACTTTGGAATATCATTGCTGTGAATTAGCTTCTCACTGCATATGGTATCCATATAAGACATACAAGCACATTCCATACCTCCACTTTGTCAGACCAGAAGGACTTGTTTAGAGGTGCCTTCCGGCAGGCCCTAGTGCTCATACTGCCATGAACAATCCTGCCTGTACAGTAAATTTTATTATGTACCTTTTGACTTACCATTTTTATAAAAAAACCTCCTCAATGTGGCAAATAAATGCCAAAATGCATCCTAAGAGGCTGTTTTATCCCCCAGCAATGATAGGGACATTTCTGCATACAAATTGGAACTCATGTTGTAAGAAATAAGTGGAGACTTGCGTAACAGAGAGAAATCGGGAATGTGAGTGGGTGACAAGAATCAGACAGAATGATCTGGCTACATACCACGCTCAGCGTGTGATGCTGTGTGTGTCAGCCCCCCAAACCTATTTGGCTACTGCTTCCTGTGGACTAGAGAGGGGGCAAAGACAAATGGAGGGGTGGGTGAATGGCAGAGGAGAGCATGCAGTGTCATGGAACACACCACATTACAACTCTCTTCATAAGGAGGACTCTTATGGCCTTGCCAACAACTACTAAGAGGAATCTTAGAGGGTGGAACAGATTTTGTCTTCTTACAGTGCCTGTTTCCTCTGTACAGAGTTTGAGAGGACACTAGGTACTAGCTCTTCCTCTATCCCCTTGTCCTGCTCCTTCCCTGTTGAACTTTGGGCAGTGGTTGCATCGTTTTTTTTCCCAGAAAATGAAATGGGAAAATAAAGAAGCAGCAAAGAGCTGTTACCAAATACTGGCCTTTGTTTTGATTCCTGCGGTTTCCAACTTCATGTAGTTGGCAAAGGCATAAAAGACACCTAATGATTACTTTTGGAAAGTGAAAGGGAAACAGTAAAAATATTTCTTATATTTTTTTCATAAGACACTCTTAGATTTTCAGAGAAAACAATGATGTCACATTTTAATTCCCAAAAGTCCAAATATAAAACATCAGGAAACAGACAAGTAAATAGAGCCCTTAGGGGCTGATATCCCCAAGAAAGGTATGGCTACAGCTCCTGACCACACAGTCTCCCCTCTACATACACTGGATAAGCGGCAGAAGAAAATAAGAGTTTTACTATCCTTTCTTTTATGGTACCTGTTGTGTGTTGAGGGAAGCTGAGAAACTGCTGCAACACTCTAGAGACTACTCTTACCCCAAGATGGACAGAGGAATTTCCCTAGCCTCTGCAGTTAGAAGCTGAGCCAGCTAGTCACTTCCAATGCTATCAGTGATGCAATCTGTTACACTGATACTTAACTACAAATACTCTCTGAATGATGAGAACAACTGCAGTACAGTAATAATCTGTGTTTAGATTTCCTCTGAGCAACTAACCTATTCCTGAACTTTATTTGGAATAAATGCAGTAAGAGGACATCAAGCGTTGATGTCTCTTCAACTTCGCAGAAGAACCACTTGCAGACAGAGGATCTGAAACCTCATGTCTCATTCATAGTGCATGAGTCATAAAGATGGTTGTTCAGATTTAGTACTCACTCATTGAAGGTGTCCTTCTGACCACAGAACTGCCCATAGCTGTCAGTTGGATAAATCACTTTCCTGGGATCGCCATGTACCCAAGCTGCAAATATACATATATTTTAACATTACAGTCAAGTGCACAGCAGTAACTTGGTAAAAGTTGAAATTCACCTCTCATGAACCATTTCATTTTTTGTTGATGGCCACTGAAGGAAAAGGTTTGTATATTTTCTAATAAAAAGCGACAATACAAAACAAACTAACTGAACTAAGATACGGATGAATCAGGAACAAAGCGACTCAGTTCACTTTTTATCTTCAGGGCAAACATACCTGACTTGGAACCACAATATGAGGTAATGGACTTTAAAAAATAATGGTTTTCAAAAGGTGAAAGAGGAGGTACTGCAAGAGCTCTGTTGGCTTACAGTCAGAGAAACAGGGAGCTGGCTAAGCAGGCAAATTAGAGTATTCACAACCAACCACAGTGGTACTGTAATCAATGGGATTACCTGAGTACGACAGAAATACACAGGCTGTGACTGAATCTAATGGACTTCATTTGCAACAGGAATGTAAACAAACACGCTTTTCAAATCAAAATATCTCCTGTCCTCTCCCTTAGTAATTATCCCATTTTTCAGTTATTAGGTGTGTATCTGGCAACTTATGTATTACATACATAGCTAGCACAAACCATAGTACTGAGTGGGAAAAGAAGATTATGTTGAACTTTTTTAACTTCTTTCCTCCAATTTAAAGCAAGCTTTCTTTTTCAAGCCATTTTCACCTGCATTGTTATTTTCTTCTGAGAATGCAGTGCACACCAGTTATCACCACTAGCATCATCATTCCTAAGCTACAGCATGCAGATCTGACTAAATCCCTTTTACAACTAGCCAACGACCAGTCTTTGAGTTACTGACTACTAACTGCTGATCTGCCTTTAAGTAATACAAACTTCATTTTTTGGAGTGTCATCTGAAAGTAAGATAAATAGAATATAATTCCTTATCAATACCCTGAGCTGACCTCCTAAAATCAGGCTGCTAAAGAAGTGTAAAAAAAGGCCACTGATTCTCTGCCAACATTTCTCTTGAGACTGTGTTATGTGTATAATATCACAAGCATTACAAAGATTTTAGTCCCTACCTTCCCCCTCCTGCAAACACACTGAAAGTCAGGAGCTCCCATAGCATGAACTTTAGGTTTTGACCTATGCATTCCATCTTAAATTTGCTTCTCTGTAATTACCCCATTTTCTCTCCACATTGCAGCATTAAATTTAGCCCATTAGGAAGCTGCTGTTTTCCTCAAGGTCATTTTGGCGAGAATAACTGTGCTTACAGTAACACCCATTGCATGTGCAGTAGAGACTACCTACACAAGATCTCAGAAAGCACAGTGTAAATACATTGGAATGTTTGGGATGGATACACAGTGTATCGTGGGTGACTTGCAAATTGTTGTAAGACCGTATACCAACAGAAAATCTGTAACGCTACCTCCCACCTTGAACAGTTTTAGGTTACCAGTATGAATCCTCCGGTTCATTTTAACACATATTAGTTTGCCTGGGTTTTGGAGTTTGTAAATTAATTTGCTGCTTGGTATCAATCAATTTCTGAACATCCAGACTGAATGCATTTCAGATTAACTGTGGTATTCCAGTGCTCACAGAAGGTTGAAGTGCTTCACTGGTGTTAAACTCCATTGAAATTTTCATTCATTAAATCTCACTTACTTATTTCATTCACACTAGCTAATGGGCACATTTAGGAGGTATCAGATAACTCAATTACACCTGTGTGTATGACATCAGAAAGCAGGCAGCTCTCTCTGATAACTGCATTGAGTCCGTTGGTTATGTCATGTATACCTTCCTCTGTTGTGACTTGGACAACAGGGATTTTCCCTTCTGTTTTAATATGAGTTTGTTTTTCACACACTTAAATCTGGGGCCAAACCGATCAAGCTCCTACACAGATCCAAAAAGCCTTTTAGGTCTTACTTGTCTGGTAATAAACGATTCTTCTACACCAGTGTTTTTCTAGCCCCAAACTTTCTAACTAATCTTTGCTGGGCATGTTATTTTTCTCATTTGATTGCATTATTTTTATTTAACACTGTCTGAACGGGAACTAGTGGAGATAAATCTCACCACGTCAGAGCCAAAGTTACTTCTCAACAGAACTTCTGTTGAAACTGCTTTGCCATTATCAAATGGTCTAAAACTTCTCTTGCTTGGCAGTACCTGTCCTGTGTGTCCACAGCTTCAGTCTTGTTTTTAATCAAGCAATAACTAAAATGACTTGATTTTTAAAAAAGTAATTTAGCACACTTATCTCTGTGCAATTCCACCACTGGGATCAGCTGCTGGGTGGAAGTAGCTGCCTGTAAGCTAAATTCCAAAGTGGAACTGAAAAAACATTAGCCTGCTATAGAACATAAACATTTAGCATTTGATAAACTCTGCAGCAGAAAGAGAAGGGAAATTACCAGCAGAAGAGCAAATATGTAGCTTCATTCATTGCCTGTGCCAAGGCTTAGCCATCAAGATTAATAAACCTACTCCTCTGACATTTTCTTTGCAAACTGAGAGCAATGACAGTAAAAGGATCCATGTGATAAACACCATTTTTTTTTACTGGAAAAAAGGTAGTGAAAAATAAGTACCTAATTCAACAGAGGGAAGAAGGTTATCACAAGAACTAGCCTGACAGAGCAGCACCATGTTTTGTGTGTTGTGCTGCACTGCTGACAACTCACTAACAAACACTTAATGAAATAGAATCTAGTTATATAGGATATTTTTTTCAAGCACGTTCTAATAATGCTCATAAGGCTTCAGAGTTTGAGTGCTGGCAGAAACAAAAAGAAGATGAAAACAGAAAACCAAAGAATAGCAGAACCATATTATACAATTGAGTCAACCCTCAGAGCAGCAGCGTGACATCCTATGACACCACAATTTCATTTTCAGTAGAACTGCAGTTTGGTCAGTCCTTCTACTGAAGTGGAGCCAGTACACATGGGCAGTATGAAACAATAGCTGTTGCCTGTACGTATCAGATACACTCCTCTTTTTTATGCTCTCGGGCTATGCCATTGGTTATAAAGGCTGGAAAGCTCCCTGACAAGAGGAAAATGTCATGAGAAGAGAGGCATCCTTGGGTATTTAAAAATTAATTGCAAATCTGTTCTTATTATCTGTCTCATTCCCTCTACTATGTATTTTCAAAAAGGTAGTCTTTATCCTGAGCGTTCAGCTAAAGCCTACGTGAGCTACACATACAATACTGAGGGCAGTATTTGATTCAGATTTTTAATCACAGCAGCAGAGTGATAAACCTACATTTACAGGTTATCTCTTAAAACAGATTAGGGAGGGATACAGATAATTATTCATGTATATTCAAGAAATTGCAGAAACATACTTTTTATTGTCTGTATGATAAGCCATAACGCATAATTCATGACTAAGGATTGATCTATAATCAATTTTTTCTTAATGTAAAATTTATTTACATGCATGCATTTTGTACAGGGCTGATCCCTGGAGTTGAGCCAAAGTTCAGTGCACCTTTTATTTCACAATAAATCAGTGTAAAAAGAATAGCTGAAGCACTGTGAAAGGAAATTTGAAAAGCAGAGACCACGTGGCTCTGGATTTGAAGCTGAGATAAACATTTCTAGATTGAGAACTTGAATCTTCTCTGTAAGAAATGAAGGAAAATCACCAGCTACAAATTCAGTATCTGTCCTGGGAATGGATTCTATTTCTAACCAACATTTCATAAGGTTTCCAAAAGAAGGCTGTTCACACGGTTTGCATCTAGTAGGAAACTCCTACGTGTGCAGAGCAGAGAATATGACTAATTCACTGCCTCACATTGCATGCAGAAAACTGGCCAGCCATCTGTTATATACTTCAACATATCATGTATGGGGTTCTTTGGAATCGGCACATATGAAGTTGACAAAGTTCTAGCCAAAGAATTAGAGATTTATACAGCTCCAGAAAGGGAGACAAGACTTTGCAGCACAAGAACACTACACAGCTAGAAACTGCCAGTGTTCTCCTTTCTGTTTGCCCAGCTACTAGCACTTCAGAACACTGCCTGTCTGCACAAGTGCAGGCCGTCAGCCGCTGAAGCATTTGTACCTTCAAGAAAACAACAAACGTTCCTCTGATCTGAGTCCAGCTCCTTCAGTTCTGGCTTTGTGTTTGAATACTGACAGAAGGACAGAGCAGAACATCAGTGAAGAATCAGTCAATCAGATAGAAAGAGGACAACAGCACAGACACTTGGAATAGGTTGCCTAGGACCATACCCAGACAGCTTTTGAATATCCCCAAGAATTTAGACTGTTCAACCTCTCGTCTGTACTGAACAGAAAATGATATTACAGAATAGTGAAGAAAATGAACAGCTTTTCTTATACCTAAGGCAGAGCCAAAATGACGTTTTACAAGTAAATTGAAGGACTTTAGACAAATATGCAGACACACATTAAGCGCATTTTTACAGTATTATTTGTCCTTTCACACATATGCATTTATGCAATTCTCTCATACAACATTAAACGGGTATTACTGATTAATAAATATACTGATGTTCAAACAACTCTGGATCCCAAACTAAATGAGCTTTTCTCTCTTGCTTCCATACTCACTGCTCACACACGTTCTTTTGGTAATCTTCAGAACAAAAACCCTCTTAAAAACCAAAGTATATAGTTCTAACTTTTGCTGCCAGATTAATGTCAAATGAAAGGATCTTTCCAAAACAGTTACTATGACAGTAAAATTATCAAATTGTCATTTTTCTTGAACACACTTCATTTCAAATTTTTCATCAGTAAATAAATGTTTTTGAACTTCTCTCTAATTACAACAGACACTGAACGTTAATTCACCGTTTACTTCTAAACAAGGCACTGCTTATTGACCTGAAAGCTTTATGTAGACATAAGCAGAAGGGACATGCCGGTTGGAAGCAATAACATTCACAAAGTTGCTTATCACTGGCATGAGAATGCACTATTATATACTATACCTGTGTTTACTTACCCACAATTCCTAGTGCAATGTAACCCAGAATGACAACTATGAAGATTACACAGCAAATAACATCTGTACAATGCCTAGGAACAGAAAGGAACACTTTTTAAACATAAGGGGTCTAATACAACCCTTTGAAAACACCGAATGTCACAGAGTCTTCTCACATCTGAAAATACTACATAAACGTATTTGCACCTGCACTTACTATTTTCTGAAGTCTTACATTAAATCACATTTGAGGTGTTACGGTCCCGCTTTCACTGCAAGTTGCTTATAAACATCCTCAGTGTGTCCTTTAAAACTGGTATCAAATATTATAAACAATGCCTTGAGATGATGACTCAGTACAGCTTACCTGTATTATAGGTAGGTTATGAATGGAAAAACTGTGAAACTAAGAAAAAAAAGCCTATCTGCAACTACCCCAATCTGTGCACAAAATCGTTATTCAGCTGCCTGACCTCACTTAGTGCAACCAAAATAAGCTCTACAGAAAGAGAAAAAACATACTGTGCAGAGACATATCTCCCTTTACAGTCAAGCAAAGAAAAGCGTTCTCTGGACTGAAATCTAAGACACAAGTATTCAATTCAATTAACCTCTCTTTATTGTCTATCCATTAAGTCTACGCAGGCAGAGAAGTAGAGATGTGGACTACCACACATTTTTCTCCAGCGTTGGACCTTGATTAGAGCCATCCCAACAGTGTAATTAATAGGAAACATGAACTCCTAAGAGGGTAGGAGAAGGGCAAGCATACATTTACAGAGACAACAGATTCTGGTGGGCAATTTTCTCCTTCACAAGCTAACTTCACAAGCCCTTACTTCCGGAGACGTGTGGCAGCATAACAGTTTATGTCTCATAAGGTCTCACTCATTAAGAAGTATTTGCAACTACTGCTCTCATCAGTCTACATTATTTCATTAAGAAAGTAGTAAATTATTCATAGAAGGACATACTATCTTGATCTTCCTCACCTGAAGTTCTTCAGTCCCTGTTACTGACAACCTACTGTTTATCTGGCACAGTTTTGGTGAAGAGTAGCTTGGATAGCCTAAAAGTATGTAAACTCTGCAGTTGCCCTGCCTGGGCAAGCTCCGTCAGCAGAGGCACTGGTTGCTGCCCTCCACTCTTCCCTTGTAGTAATAAATCGCTTCTGTTCTGACCTGATGAAAGTTGTATCCCAATTTTCCATGATAAGAACGAGCAATAATCACTCCAGAAAACCTAATGTGTGCTTCATTATAAAGAGAAAGGAAAGCACTGCCTTCACAAACCCAGCAATGTTCAGCTCTCCGTGCAAATCTATGCAAGGAGCCACGTGGATGCAAGCTGAAGCCTGAACATAAAAAGAAATCTCAGAATGCAATCTCCAATGGCAAACGGTAATTTTTAGCATCCGTCATTTCCATTTTCCAATCTATGTTCTCCTCTTATAAATAACCATTACTCTGTAGTATAAAGGAGATAACCTTTGAAACAATTGGAGAACTTTAGAAGTGTTTTCAGGTGTGGAAAAGGAATGAAAACTCTGTATCTCTATAGGGACAGTTTCACCATCTCACTGAAATAAATGTTTAGTAAGGCAAAGCTGCTGCAGATTCAAGGTCAGTGTGACAGTAATCTAATGAAGGACAACTGCTTAAAGAAACAAAGCCAAAAATGTCATTCGTTCTCCAAGTCTGTTCAGACACTGTCGAAGCTCGGCTCTCACCCCATGAGGGAAATTTTTAAGAGACAGAAGATTTAATAGAAGAAATCTCAAGAGAAATGAGCCACCATAAATACTTTAATTACAACTCATGTAATCTCAAAAATCTCCTCAAGTATAATTCTCATAGGTCTCATTTTATGATAACTAAATACAATTAACAGTTACATTTGTTTGTGCTAGATCTAACTTCTAAGTTTTGCAGACCCATCATGAACAAGTACCCACAAACACTTAAGCGGAATGCAGGACTTTCTGCTCTCTATAGGACATTTATAGGACACAAACTCTTGTACAGTTCCTAACAGAACTCACTGTGTCCAAGTACTGTTGCTAAATAAATACAAATATATATATATAAAAATCAAACAAATCCTTTACTGAGCAGCTTCAGAGAACTTTAAAACAGACAGACTGATTGCTCTCCATAAAAAACAATTACTCATGTTACTAGATACTATGTGTGAAACTTGGGCTCCATTTAACATAACTGTACAGAACCATAGAACAGCTGTGGTTAGAAGGGATCTCACAGCCCCCCAGCCCCGCCATGGGCTGGCTGCCCCCCACCAGCTCAGGCTGCCCAGACCCCATCCGCGGCATCAGGCACCTCCAAGATGGGACACCCACAGTTCCAGGCAGCAGTGCTGGGGCCTTATCACCTCTGAGTGAAGAACTTCCTCCTCACACCTGGCCTAAAGCTCCCTCCTTTATATTTAGAGCCATTCCCCCTCATCCTATTGCTATCAGATCATGTAAAAAGTCGCTCTCCCTCACGTTTATCAGCTCCCCCCAGGTACTGCAAGCTGCAGTGAGGTCTCTCCAGAGCCTCCTCTTCTCCAGGCTGAACATCCCCAGCTCTCAAGAGCAGCGCTGCAGCCTCTGGGCATCCTCACAGTCTCCTCTGGACCCAGTCCAGCAGCTCCATGTCTTTCTTGTGCTGGGGGCCCCAGATCCAGGCACAACACTCCAGATGGGGCCGCACGAGGGCAGAGCAGAGGGAGATGATGGCATTCCTCACAGCCACTGCATTTGTTCCATTTTAATGAAATACGTTCGTATGAAATATAACCAAACCCCACACACAAACCCCTTTAGAATTACAGTACTAGCAATGTGCCATACATATTGCCTCACTGAACGCTCCTATGAACCCCATTGCTCAACACTTCAACCACCGGCAACAGCTCCGTTCTCTTCAAAAAGAAAAAGCAATGAAGTCCATATAAGTGTTTATTCTTGCAAAGTATTCATTCAACAAAAATATGGGGAGCAATACATTATTTAATGGTGTATTAATGTCTATTATTAAGACTTAGCTTTCTGTTTCTCTCAGGTGTTCAGACTTCCAGTGGTTTGGAAGATCATTTGGTGCTCGATGACTTGTAAACATTTATACTCTACCGTACCTTCAAAAATGCATTAGCTTCAGCAGTCACTATGATAGGATGTACCTGTTCTCTGCCTCTGCCTTCCATCCCTGACATATACAACCTGCAGCCTACCCCTCTTGATACCCCTCCTCTTCATTCTCAAAACTGAAGAGAAACTTACTCCCTGATTACAGAAAGTTGACAATGAGGTTAAGAACAGGTCAATTTATTTTATCAGCTGAAAACAAAGGTAGGTGTATCTGCACCCACACCATACACAGAGTTACTGCTACAAGGTGTTTTCTATCAACACTGTACATATAGTTACGCCAATTACAGTAATGCGTACAACAGCTTTGTCCACAGCTGAACATTCACTGCTAGCACTCACTTGCTACAATCACTGTGTCTGCAACATCTTCCTAGCTGTCCTGAGTTTGGCTGGGATATAGTTAATTTTCTTCACAGTGTACAACAATGCAAGGAGCATGGGGAACAAGCAGGAGGAGCTGCAGGCATCTGTGTGCCTACATGGCTATGATGTCATTGGCATCAGAGACATGGTGGGATGACCCTCACAACTGGAATGCAGGAATAAATGGGTATTAGGAAAGACGGGCAGGGGAGAAGGGGAGGAGGTGTTGCCCTCTATGTCAATGACCACCTGGAGTCCATGTTGCCCCCAACACAGGAAGGACATGGAGTTGTTGAAGCAGGTCCACAGGAGGACCATGAAGATGATCAGAGGGTTAGAGCACTTCCCCTATGAGGACAGGACAAGAAAGCTGGGGCTCTTCAGCCTGGAGAAGAGAAGGCTCCAGGGAGACCATACAGCAGCCTTTCAGTACCTGAAGGGGGCCTACAGCAAAGCTGGGTAGGGACTTTTTATAAGGGCATGTAGCAACAGGACAAAGGGAAATGGTTTTAAACTGGAAGAGGGTAGATTTAGACTAGATACCCTTTACTGTGAGGGTGGTGAGACACTGGAACAGCCCAGTGAGGCTGTGAATGCCCCCTCCCTAGAATCATTCAAGGCCAGGCTGGATGGTGTTGTGAGCAATCTGATCCAGAGGGAGATGTCCCTGCCTATAGCAGAGGGGCTAGAACTAGATCATCTTAAAGGTCCCTTTCAACCCAAACCACTCTATGATTCTATGTATTTGCCAAACTGCTCTCCATCATATTTGAAAAGTTGCAACTGTCATGCAAGGTCTCTGGTGATTACAAGGGAAACACTCTCATTTTCAAGAAAGGGAGAAAGGAAGACTCAGAGAACTACAGACCAGTGAGCCTCACCTCTGTGCCTGGGAAGATCACGGAGCAGATCACCCTGGAGGAGATGTTAAGACACACACGAGATAAAGAGGTGATCTGAGACAGCCAGCACAGCTTCACAAAGAACAGACAGTGCCTGACCAATCCAGCAGCTGTCTACAATGGAGTGACAGCTCTGGAGGACAAAGGCAGGGCGAGTGATGTAGTCTGCCTGGTGTGGTGGGCACACAAACACCTAATGAAGTCTCAAAAGGTCAAGTGCAAGGCACTGCACTTGGGTTGGGGCAAACCCATCTATGTGAACAGACTGGGAGAAAAACTCCCTGAGAGCAGCCCTGCAGAGAAGGACTTTGGGGTCCTGGTGGACAAAAAACTGGACATGAACCAGCAGTGTGCACCTGCAGCCCAGAAGGCCAACTGTATCCTGGGTTGCATCAAAAGAGGAGTGGCCAGCAGGGAGAGAGAGGGGATCATTCCCCTCTACTCTGCCCTTGTGAGGCCCCATCTGAAGTACTGTGTCCAGATCTGCTGCCCCCAGTACAAGACAGAAGCAGGGCTACTGGAACACGTCCAGAGGAGGCCATGATGATGTTCAGAGGCTGCAACACCTCTCCCATGGAGACAGGTAGAGAGTCAGAAGTGTTCAGTCTGGAGAAGAGGAGACTCTGGGGAAACCTCATCACAGTCCTCCAGTACTTTATAAACTCCAAGGGAGTTTTTATAAACATGATTATAAACTCCAAGGGAGTTTATAAACATGAGCAAGAATGACTTCTTACACTAATAGTGATAGGACAAGGGGGAATGGCTCTAGACTTAAAGAAGGGATATTTAGGCCAAATGTGAGGAGGAAGTTCTTCACCCAGAGGTGATGAGGCCCTGGCATGGCTGCCCAAAACTATGGATGCCCCATCCCTGCAGGTGCTTAAGGCCACTGATGGGGCTCTGGGCAGCCTGAGCTGGTAGTTGGCAACTCTGCCCATGTTAGGGGGTTTGGAACTAGATGATCTTTAAGGACTATCCCAATCTAAGCCATTCTATGATTGTATGATTCTATACAAACAATGTAAGGCTTACAAAATCGGCATTCACTTTGAAAGAACGTAAAAGCACACATAAGTGTGGGAAGGGTAATCTTCTCAATTAAAAGAGAATTCCAGTATCAAACTCATGTTTTATTAACCAAGTTTTTATCCCTTACTCACTCCAAAGCCAACAGAAAAAAACATAATGACTTAAGATATTTACCTGTTATGAATAGGTCCTCTGAACTTTGGGTCAAATTTCCTTGGTTCACCTGCATTTAAAATAAAACAGCATAAAATCATGTCCTTATTAAAAAAATCTATACAGAAAGGTTGTTAACATTAGCCTTTGAAGAACATCTTCCATAAACCCCCATTTACTCAATTCTGTTAAAGTAACTTCATGCAGGCATTACCAGTAACTCACCAGTACAACTACCTAGTTTTGGTAGTCAAGATCGAAGTTTTTTTCCTTCAAGCTTAAGAAATCTGAGGGTGCCCCTTCTACCATACAATACATTTAATGTACATCCTATCGCTACATCTATCCCTAACGTTGACAATATGAAGTTGCTGATACTCGAAAGGCAACAACCGTATCTCACAGTTACATGCTAAGTGTGTTCGGCAGCAACAAGTAAGTGAACTACCTCTTCGGAGCTGCAAGCTAAACCCTTTAGATTTCCCTCTAAAAGAACAGTCCAGAGTCATTTCTGTACTTAGACTGACAATCTTCGAGTATTTCACAAAACTATACTGCCTCAGTGTTCTTCTATCAAGAATCACCCTGTATTCTAGAGTAAGTATGACATTGATAGTTGGTGAAAGTCGGGTGTATGAAGTATTTCCACAGACTGCCAGTGGCACGAAAGCTATTTTTAAAAAGTGAGTCCAGAAAGTTTATGGAGTTCACTAGTCAGGCAATGCCTTCATAAACCTTGCATTTCCTGATACATATTTAAGACTAGCTGATTTGTGAGCTCCATATTTTTGGATAAACATTTTCCTTCCCCTTTTGCCCATTTTTGATTCAATGCTTCAATCATATCAAACCTGGTACTGTAGTTTCAAATATTCTTAGTGTCTTTATGCTCAGGCAATTAAATCTTTTTTTATGCTTTTCTTTAAAGGCATTGTACTGAATTGCCTCAATATCCCACAGCAGTATGCTGCAAGCGTTTCTAACCGACATTTCTGAGCACTTTCAACAAGTGTGACATGGCAAAGGGAGCAGGGGGAACGGTATTTATATTTAAAAAGCTAAACTGCAAAAGAATAATATTTCCAACTTGTTCTTTGGACATACAAAAATGAAAAAAAAATTCATTGTAGCAAAGTCAGGGAATATTCAAAGAGTCATTTTCAGCTTCTTCGGTATTGCTTACAAAACTGTGCCACCCAGTGACACTGAGATACTTGTGATTCCGTGAGCTTTTCCATTAAAACAACTGCAATCTTATTCTTTGCATGTTCAAGGCATCCATAAAGCACAGTCTCAAAAGAAATGATGTAGAACTGTCCCCTGTAACAGATGACACCTGCTTTTCCCATTAGGAAGGGAAAAAGCTTTTTTTATATATATTTTAAAAGAGATACAGAAAACACACAGTCTTTGTCATTGTTTACTTAAACACAGACACTGCCCTGATGAGTTTATGAACTAGCATTTGTGTATAATACATCCAACTAAACACAGCAAAATGAATCCACTTTTCTGTGGCAGTTCCTACAGAGTAAAGAGTCGTGTTATTGCAGTAAACAATTCAGCTAGACAGCTAAATGCTGGCAACACTGCATGTTTTAGTCTAGTGTTTACAGAGCATTACATTGGTAGCTCTCAGACAGAACTCAGCGTTTGTAACTTGACATGGAATAAAGTGTCTGTATGTCACTTGCGCAAGCACCACATTAAGCCTTCTGTGTAATACACTGATGATTTGCTATCTGAGCAAGGTAGTACACTGTTAGCAGCTATTGTGCTTTTGTAGCCTGTGCTGTTGTGACAGTAAACAGTCTTCACATTTCACAGCTGGCAAATCTTTCTTCCTCTATGGCCCTTCCATAGTACAAGTTACGCAAAGATGTTTAACAAGATTTACTCTGCCAAGTCTCAGTCTAAAACAGAAACTCTGCTATATATCAATTTTTTACTCTTGTCAAATGGGACATTCATCTGTAGAAAAGTTATCATCATTCACTAAATTATTTTCTTAATGAATACACATTTCAGCTTCATGCATAGCACAGCAGTGCAGAACAGATGCATTAGAGCTAGAAAGTCTTAGCATTGCTGCTTTAGATAGTATGATGCCCATATACTAAAAGGAAATACAAGCCATTCTATTTACTGTGTGAGACCAAAAGCCTGAAGCCATTTTTTCCTCAATAAACTAGACATCTCTCCTTTCAGCTACAGACAAACAGAATCCCCATGTGCTGATCTTCTCCATACAAAACCGTCACTTGTGCAATATGATTAAAAAACTTACTACAGAATTCTGTAATGAGATATGTATGCATTCCTATGACAAATCTTAAAAACAGAACTACATACTGGAATAAAAAGCAAAATTAAGTAAATCCTGTATGATACAGTGACAAAAAATGACCTAATATTATAACTCACAGAAGGTTCATGTCATATAAACATACAACTCATTTCGCTATTACAGAAGATCACAGTGATCTTCCAATATTTACTTTTTCTCAGGAATGTGGCATAATTGGTATCAGTAATAGAATATGATGAAGATAATTGATCTTTTCTAAAAGATTAATCACTGGTTGTACACTCTTATCAACTACCTCCCAAGACCAGACTTCTTGTCACTTTGCTGTGCTTAGGCCAGAGGGAACAGCCCCATGTTGCACAAGGGGAGATTCAGGTTGGATATCAGGGAAAATTTCTTCTCCAAAAGAGTGGTCAGGCACTGTATGGGCTGCCCAGGGAGGTGGTTGGGTCACCATTGCTGAAGGTGTACAAGGAATATTCAGACGTGGTACTGAGGGACATGGTTTTGTGGGGAAATACTGGTGGTAGGTGGGCGGTTGGACTGGATGAGCTTGGAGGTCTTTTACAACCTTGCTGATTCTATGATTAAATGTCTTCCATGTTACTGATTTGTTAAACATATCCTTTTTCAAACATGCTTACTCATTAAGTAAGATATGAATTTTTGCATTTGATTACTAGTATCTGGTATGATTTAAATACAAAAATGTGGTTATGCTTTAGACTGATTACAATGTTAGGTCAGATTTGTCTAGAAAGTAAGATTAAAAAGCCCTGTGCTAATTCACATGCTATCCTCTGTATAGAAACAACCAACCTGTAGCACTATTCTTAAAATAAACAAACAAAAAAAAACAACCAACCAGAAAACACAGAATTACATAAAGAAAACCATTCAAATAGAGATCTGGTGTTTTGTGGCTATTGTTCTTTAATGGAGATTAAAATCTGTCCGTATAACACTGTTCATAAGATAATTATGAATGCCTGCTTATTTGAATGTATCTAGTCTATGTACAGCACAGACTAATATGATGAAAGGAGCAGCAGCTCCCATGGTGGTTTTTGAACCACTCGATAAATGGTTACAAATGGAGTTTGTAAGATTATGTTAATTAGACCCAGTGTTTCAATGGAGAGTCACATCTTCATTGATTTTACCCTCATCTCTGACACCGCTGCCATTTACTGTAAGTTGTGCCCTGCAGCCTTACCAGCGCTAGCAACGGCTCAATGTATCTGCAACAATGAAGGCATTCACAAAATGATAACAGTCAGATTTAATTTAAGAATTTATTTGAACAAATAAATCACTTGCGGTTGATCAAAAGCAGTCAGAAGTGACTCTTTGTTCTAAGTTTCTTCTGCTCATTAATAGAGAACAAACTTCGACTGCATTCTCTACTTTGACTTTACAAAAACTCCTCTTGAATCAAAAGCTTGAGTTTAAAACATGTCAAATGTGTTCCTAAACAAAAGAGAGCAACTGCGACCGATTTTTCTGTCTCTGTAGACCCCTAAATGCACAATGAGTTATGCCAAGTTGGTCTTCATCCACTGAACCAGGTTCTATACCTAGGCAGTAGGACTGCCAATTTTTAAAAGTAACCCAATATTAGTTAAATGCTTTCTATCTAAAAGGAGCTTCTCAGCATTTGCAACATACACAATTCATGGAATAGTTAACGCTGTCACAAAAAATACTGTATCCATACAACTAATTATTAGGTACTAAAATAAATAATAATTGAGATTTAAACAATGATCTGAAAAGTGTTTGAATGATTTTGAATGTAAGAGGATAAAGCCCTCATGTTTGTGTACACACAAGGGCTGCTCCAAAGTAATGCCTCCTATTTCATTCTGATGGCCTGCAACACCAGAGACAGCACTATGGCAGCAGAGGTTGAACCTTCCTGACAGTATTCCATTACATTTTGCTGTTGTGTGACAGATGGCAGCAGAGGGGCAGTCCGACAAAATGGTACCTGACATGGAAGCCCATATGAAGCAAAGGTGTGTCAGTGAACTCCTCCAAGCAGAAAGAACTGCACCCACTGACATTCATCAACACTTGTGGAGATCAAACAGCGGATGCGAGCACACTGAGGTGATGGGTCGTGTGTTTCAGCAGTAACAAGTGACAACAAAGTCAAGCCACGTTCTGGACTGCCACGCACAGCTGTCACAACACAAAATGAAGAGCATCTCAACCAGCTCATCCACACAAATTGGATGATAGTGGCAATTATGTTGAAAAAGTGTTTTGCAGGGGAGAACTCTATCAAATGCATTCTCATTCTTTTAGTATCTGTTGTAGCTTCCATGAAAAAAACAAGGCATTACTTTCAGAACAACCCACATACATATAGCCTGAATACTTTAAGAAATGTAATAGTTAACTTGCTTAAATAAAAAAAAATTACCGAAGTCAATCATTTCTATTCTTGTTACTTAACAGACAAAATTATTTTACGTCAAGATACAGTCCCTGTTCCCCTATGATTTTAATCTCTACCCTGTTAGGCCTTTTTTAATCACTATCCAACTAGTGATAGAACACCAAAGTAACTCTGTGTTTTCAGTTAGAATAAAAGACAGCATTCAGATCTAAGAGGGGGAGGAAAAAGAAATTAAAAAAAAACAACAGAAAAGCTTTTTCTCCTTCGCCAGGATTTTTCTCCCTTTAAGTATTTCCCACTCTCTAGAGAATTCAAGCAAAAATCTGGTCCAGAGTTCACATTCCATCCTACTCATATTCCCACCATTTGAGCCATTTTGATTGTCTTACACAGTTCATCACCAGAAATAAAACACATCACATCAAAGAGTTCTGACCATTAGGTACTGAGACGCTTTGGGATACCTCCGATATTTTGTCAGAGATGGCTGTATACATTCAGCTGCATTTACAGTGACTTTGAGAGTATTACTTTTTCAACAAACTGACTGGAAAAACGGTTGTGTTTATCTCCTGAAGTATGATTCTCTCCTTATATGTTCGACAAGTTTCACAATTTTAGCAACATACAACTCACTAAAAACTAACTGAAAGAAAATAAGACGCTTCCCTTATCTGTCAAATGTTCCCTGATCTTTAACTGTATTGGCTTTATGCAGCAAGGTTTTGGTAGCAGGAGGGCTGCAGGGGTGAATTCTGTAAGATGAGCCCAGACACTGCCCCATGTCAGATCAGAGCCAGCTCCAGATGGAACCCACTGGTGGACAAAGCTGAGACAACGACCAATGGTGGTTGTGCCTCCAGGATAACATATTTAAAAGAAAAGGAAAGAAAACAAAAACCACCCCACTGTGCAATAGCAGTGAGAGGGGTGAGAAGTTGTTAGACAAACCACCCTGCAGGTGCCAAGCTCAGTACATAAAGAGGCTGAGGAGATGCTCCAGGAACCGGAGCAAAAGCTCCCCTGCAGACCACGGAGAGAACCATACGGGGCAGATCTCCACATGCAGCCATGGAGGGGCCTACGGTGCAGCAATGGACGTGGCCTGGAGGAGGCCTCAGTGCACAGAGCCCCCACAGGAGCAGACCCCAGGCTGAAGCTGCCACCTGCGGAGAGGAACCTGCGGTGCAGCAGGAGGTCTTGGGGAGCTGCCACCTGTAGGGCTCCATGCTGGAGCAGTGTGCTCAAGGATGGACCCACACTGGAGTAACCTCTGTGGGAAGCCCATGTGGAATCAGTTTGAGAAAGACAGCATCTCATGGGAGAGATTCCACATGGAGCAGGGAAAGAATGAGGATGAAGGAGTAGCACAAACAGAGCATTATGGACTGACCACATTCCCATTACCTTGCACCGCTCACGCAGAGTAGGCAGAAGAATAACAGCAAACTAAACCTGCCTTCCTTTCTTTTAGTTCTCACTGCTTTACCATTATTAACTGACAATGAATTGATCTTCCCCAAAGCTGAGTTTGTTTTGCCTCCAGTGGTAATTGATGAGCTATCTCTCTACTTGCCTCAACCTACAGGTTGTTCCATGGTATTCCCCCATGTGTTCTGTTGAGGGGAAGTGAGAGATCTGCATGTCAGGCACCTGGGAGCTAGCCAATGTCAAGCCACCACAATAAGCAATGAGCTAGTCCACATTAGCATTTGTCAGTGACATAATCACTCAGTGACTTTATGGGAAGAGCTCCTCCTAGACAAAAACGTTTAGAATATTGCACATCTAGTATCCACCAGAAGTTCCAGACAAGATGTACAAATAACTTTGCAGCAAATTTTCTATACAGCTGAATGTGCTTCCTACCAACAAGCAAACAAAATCACTAACAACTTGCTCATGCACGTTTGTCACTAGTGAAGTTCTGCCAAAACTAAATAACAATTTACCCTACAGGGAAAAAAAAAGTGCATTATAGTTGTAACACCATAATGGGATGGAAAGTACTGCAATTATAGCAGGGTGGCAAAGTCTTCAGTTACAACAAACGAGAATGAGCCCAAACACAGCAGCAACAGAAATGAAGGAAAAAAAGCTGCTCACCTTTAGAAGGCCTCAGGCAGAAAAGGATCTCCAGCAAGAGATACCCTCACCTCCACTGCCAACCTTTAAGTGAGGTCTGGGAAGGGGTGGATCCTGGCTCCAGCCCTTCTGGTTACTCAGGTACATTGCATGCACCTGAGCTCCCCTGCACTGGCCCTGCCTTCCCACCAGGTGCTCCATCACTGTTTCAGGCCGTGACTGAGCATTTCCACTACAACAGAGAATTAACAGCTAGAAGTGCAGTATGAATTCATACTGGTAGAAATATTTTATTCTAAATATGATTACAGTGTGGTCACCAACAACTACATTTAAAAAAAATGATAGTTCTGCTGATGACATACAACATAAATGCAACGTGGAAGGAAGCATCAAATTCCTTGTCTTTCACTTGTGTTTACTCTGATCTACGATGCTGAAACCACTACAAGGGTTGGGAGGAAAATGTACAAAATCCCTCTAAAAGGGAAGAAACAGTGAAAGAGCAGGCAATAAACTGCAGCTGATCTTTAAAGCAAAACAATTCTTTGTAGCAAAAAGATATAGAACATAAAGAGGCAGACAAACGAACAGCAGACTAAGCACACACTTCAGATTCAAGATGCATAGTAGCTGCAAATTATGCAAAAATAGATCTGTAAATGACAATGGCTATAGTACAGGAACTTGTCATCTATACTAATATTTCACATCAACATTTATCTAATGCAGCAGCACAACCTCACAATTACTTGACAACACATATACTAGTAACATAACCAGCATTTGACTGGAAGTTTTCACCTCAAATGGTCAGGAGGAAACTGCAGGTAGTCAAAATGTAACTTGCCTTTGCTTTTGTAATGCAGTTAAAGAAGCAGAGAAAGACAACGTATACAGATGTCATTAATGTAAATGTAGTGCATAAAACTGCAAGTTATTTTATTTCCTAATCGTGTAAGCATTTAGCTTTCACCTGCATGCAAAAAATGGAGAGGTCAGGACATAGATGAAAATAAACCAATCCACTCTATGGAGCGATCACGTAAAATACAATATTGCGAAGTCATACTCCTGAGTGAGGGGAAGTGCAGAGACATCTGGCTTTGCCCCTTATTACACTAATAATCCCTGATATCAAAATTAAACTGCACTAACATAAGGAAGACATGTTTTAAGATATTGCCCAGCTGTCCTGAGGACCTGCAAGTGCACATCAGATTTATATGAGCAAGTGGGAAGACACAGCAATGCCAACATGCTCAAATAGCCAAAAAGGTAGTTACATAGATTACAGTCTTATTTTTTCCTCCAGTGTTCCAATCAGACTGAAAAGCTTGCAGAATAAGAACAGAAACAATTTTCTCTTTTACTTTCGCTTATTATACAGGCTAGAATTAGAATTTTAGTCAGAAACAAGAAAAAAATCAATGCATTTTTAATATGCAACAGCATATATTACAGAATCACAGAACTCCAGGGGCTGGAAGGAACCTCAAGAGATCATTGAGTCCAACTCCCCTGCTAAAACAAGTACCCTACAATAGGTCACACAAGTAGGCGTCCAGATGGCTCTTGAATATCTCCATAGAAGGAGACTCCGCAACCTCTCTGGGCATCCT
>JANHGO010007666.1:0-55736 GCA_024606505.1 Aquila spilogaster
CCACCAGCTTTCCTTCTGCAAACCTCCTTGGCTTTCCACTGGCATTTGCACAGACTGGCCAGGGCACTCGTCAATCGTGGCTCGCTCGTAGCGTAGCAGGGCCCCATTCTGCGAGGAGCAGCGTGCCCCTGCTACCAGGTCTGGGTCTGCATTTCCTTCCCAGGAGGAAAACAAGGAAGGGAACGCACATTCCTTGCTCTTCTCACAAGCTTAATCCGAAGCACGCTCAGAGTTGAGCAGAAGGGCTAGGAACCGCTCTCCTGGGCGCAGTGCTTTTTCCACAGCTCACCATCTGTGGAGCCCAAGAGAATTCTCCAACACATGCCACTGCCTAAGGTCCGGTTGTTTCCTGGTGTTTATGTTACTTGCTCTTCCCACCCTGCCTGTAGAAGATTCTGGATTTCTTGTATTTGCTGTACCATTTTCGTCTCAAGATCAGTATCCAGCCCCCTTCCCGTAAAACCTGCCTGTTACTTGCCAGGCTCAGCCTGGGACTGGGAACTACCAGAGCAGGGCTCAGGAAAGGACACAACTAGTTGACAAAACACTGAAACTTACTACTTACACAATAGGGTCAAGTGCACAGTGTCAACAGAGCAGGAGAAAAGAAAACTAATCTCCAGCTGCTTAATCTCTTTTCATGACAACCAATGTGTTACTTGTACTAACAGAACTAATGCATTACAAAGGGAAATCCAATTTTCAAAACAAATAACCCACTTAAAAATTTAACCACTGAGTGATCAGTTAGCAGCAGGGCTCAATTTTAAGGAATCCAGAATTCCTGTATATAAGGAAATGAATGTGCCCCAATGAGCAACCACATTGGCACTAGGCCAACACAGGAGATCTTACTCTCCATCCTGTAAGCATGACTGTAGCAGGATACAAATTTAGATGCCACCACAAGTTCCTGCCTAGCCTCTGTACAGTGATGAGATGATGCCAGCCACCTCCCACCATCTACTCGCCCCTGACAAGGCACACCTAACCAACACAGCTCAGCACCATACAGTAAAAAAATCCAAAACAACCCAAACCACGAAACAAAAAAACAAATTACTTGTAAATCAAACGAAATTTCTTCAGCTGATACCTAAGCACAAGGACTGGGTAACCACACTGGCAGAAAGCCACCTGTCATTCTTCTGTGGTTCTGAATTCATCTCCTAACTGCTCTGATGACTACTCAGACTGCATGCTACTTGAGCTCACAGATCTGGGCAGCAAGGAGACTTTCATGTTCATCAGCTGCTGCACAGTTGTTAATTATTTGGGCCATATCTGCACAAGTGACTGGCTTACAGCAGGCAAAGTCAATCTTTCACCACATACCTGGACACGTTTCAGCACACTGTTCTGTAACAAAGTAAGAGTCAAAGTTTTATCTCCTGGGTTCTCCACCCATTGTCACCAGGATGTCACCACTTGCACCACAAATCTACAGGGCAACACCGGCATTTCAGAAGCTTTTGGAGCTGGGACAGATGGAACTGCCTGGATTTTATGTCATGAGTTATCATACTTGCTACCTTTAGCTATTCGTCTTCACCAGCTTCACTGCAAAACGTTTGATCAGCAACCAGGATGGAAAAAAAGGGAGTACAAAATGTCAAACATTGCTTATATATTGTTAAGTGATGAGTTTCTTTTTAATATATATTCTAAATATCATACAAATAATCTTAATGTGTAAAATTACTTTATTATACTCTTCAATGCTTCTTTGAATTATCTGAACCTTTGTGAGAAAGCATGAAGGAAAAAATCAAGCCACTCTCTGGCCTACAAAGCTTTGCTGAGCTTGTTACAGCTACAAAAACCTGCATACAGTATTACACCCAGCTTTATCAGAAGCGCCCAGGTCTCTGGCATCAGTACAGCTACTTAAAAAGCATTATAAAATGCTACTTCTTAAGTTGATGGTAAAATAAAGCCCTTGCCACCAGACTGGGGCATTACTTGACCACGAGACCGTTAACTACAGCAATAGACTAGTGCTACCTACTACATTATTTGTGCACAGTGACTACTGACACAGCATGCAAGCACTGCTCAGCCACTGACAATACCGAGTTGTTCCTTGTAGCATCCCCTCCAAGTAACAACCTGGGCAGATCCCAATTAGCTTCTGCAATCACAGCATCATCCGACCTGGCAGGAAGCCATCCACACCTCTTCCCCTCAGAGGGAAGGAAGGTGGCAGTGAAGGTTCATAAATATTCATACTTCTATCTGCTGCATTAGCTTAGAGTATTTAAAAAGAAAACAAACCAGAAAATAAGACAGATGGCATGTGGGACAGCAAGTAGAAAAAAACAGACAGGAGTAGCAGCAGATAGAGAGAGCACTGTTAGAAAAGGTTAAGTTTACTTGAAAAATGAGTCAGGGAATAAATTACCTTTTCTTAAGATAAGGCTGAGTTCAAGGAAGCAGTAGCTCTCACTATGAACTTCTGTAAAACAAAGCTGTGATTTCCTCTAACTGTTGCACTGGGACAGCTCTTTGCCCGGGGAGTCTTTGATTTTAGGGAAATGTCTCTCAGATATCTACGGAAACACTATGGGAAGATCCCAAAATCAGTCACTAATGGGTGAGACCACTGTAAGAAAATTTCCTTTCTAGAAATTGGTAGCTATTAATAAAAGGCTTTTAAATCCTGCTAAGTGAACACAGAATGAAACATAAACAATCCTAATTTGACACTGTAACCAAAAGGTGAACACAAATCTTGCCTGTATAAACAGGTATAACTTCCCTGCTCAGCTTGGATGTTTTCTGTTCCTCTAAACCAGGTTGATATCATCGTTACTTAAATATGACAGGTAGTCATACAACCTGCATTTCAAAAAGGATGTTGAAAAACAAACCTGTAAAGCATACATAGTAGCCATAAGAAAGGCAACAAAAGGAAAAAAGTGGCACCTCAGTGGGATCTACGTGTAGCATACCAGAGGAGGGCTAATGCTTAATTACAAGGCATGAGTACTACAGGGTACAGTATAACTGAGAGCAGGAACAGCTGCATCTAGCTGACAAGGCCATAGGACCACACAACACATGGAATTTGAGGCATGCAACTGAAAGCACAGCTCGCATCTTGAAAACAAGGTAAGTAACAATCAGAAAGACTTACTAAGATTATGATGAGTACTCTGTCCACTGAGAGCTCAAGTCTAAGCCAGAAGTCTTCCTAAAGGATAAACTGTGGTTCCATGACAAATCATTACGTCTCAAGTAAGTACACGTATGTCACTAGGATGCTATATGGTACTAAGCTGAAATACTAGTACTATTTCTCCAAGCTTGGTCAGAGACTGGGAGCAGCACAGGTGCAAGAGCAAAGCACTGCACCTGGAGTAACTCACCCTTCTTGGCACTTACTACTACCTTCTGCATTGCAACCCATCAGGAAGTACTGACAGACCCCACGAAGCCTGCCTGCACCCTGCCCTTGCAGGCAAGCAGAAGAGAACCTGCAGATAAACAACCACAGCCCCCTGCCCCGCTGCAGCGTGCTGCCCACCCCAAAACTGAACAGACAGTTCATAACAGACACCTTACAGCAACAGCACAGCCACTCACACCTGCCTGATATTTTGATCAAGAACAAAGAAGGACAGCTTTTTGCCTACAATCAGAAGGGTTTGCAAAGAAAAGGGGGAAAAAAAGAATACTGCCATGTATGTGTTTAATGTATCGATCTGAAACATTACATTTGCGGGGGGAATATAATCCCTCTAGCTTGCTGTGAATTTTGTCACTGCCTCACTGTTTCATGAATCTGGCTAGGGAAAAATGACATGGGAATAAGGAAACCAGTCAGATTTTTAAAAAAACATAACAAAATGTGAAAACTTGTTTCTCCTACCCTGCTTTTCTTCCTGGTCAAAGGAGGCCACCTAAGTGAGTGCTCTTAACACTGACTTCACTCCTCAACTGTAGTGTTACGTTTTCTCTTTTTGGGAAAGCAATCTTAACGCCCAGGACAAACTTGCAGCAGCAGCAGCGTGACTCGTGCATTTTCCTCCACAAGGGCACAGATCCCGAGGCCCAGCTCCCTCACAGCAGGGAGCGAGAAACCACCAACTTTGCGGCAGGCAGCCATCCCCACTGTCAATGACTACACCAGCGATCGGATACCTCACTAAAACAAGAGCTGCGCCCATAAAGCCTTAGACTTTTTTGGCTTATTGATCACGAGGAATAAGAGAGTTGTCAGTCTGCTGCTTCTTGGGTGATGACACTAGATTCACCCTGCCAGTACAGCCGAGGACTACGACTGCCTGCTGCTGCATCAGGCACCTGCTGAGACACAGAGGACACAACCCAGATGCCAGACAGGGAGTTTTACCATTTTTCTCGACATTGGTTATATTCCAGCTTTCCTTCAATGCCTACTGGAAAGCAAAGGGAAATTGAGTCCCTCCATCCCTCATTTCCATCATAATTATCATTTGTGAACATCTCCAGCTACCTGGAGCAGTAATTTCTTGTGTCAGATCATGCTGCAGAGGCTCACGCTAATTTCTCATCTTTGAAACACTTACCCAGGTGGGTGACTGCAGGGAGCCACTCTGGCTGCAGCACCCATCTATAGGATTCTCACAGTTTTGTTAATAACCTTTTTGAAGAAATGTTACTCTCCAACCCAAATGACTTCCCAATGAATTCACCTTTATTTGAATAGAGGAACTTATTCCCTAACACTGCAAGCTGTCCACTGAAGTCAGGACCATAAGCTAGCCAAATATTTACTACAGCCAATCCCCAGCCAAGTGTACTCTTCTCTTTCAAAATCCTGGATACACAAAGCAACAAAGCCATATTCCTATACAACAAGAGGACGACCGTTCCAATCAATTCTAAGTCACTTCAACTCCAAAGGGAATCACTTATCATTTTGGCAGTAGATGTGATGAATCCAAATGGGAGTGTGGCTGCTGGTGCAGTAAGAACAGGACACTGGGCAAAGGCAAGGAGCAAGACTGAGAGACTGTGCCTCACAACTGACTTAGACAGATCAGTATTTCTAGAAGCGTTGTTTTTCCTAACATAACACACAACAAGAAAAAAAGGTACTGAATTTAAGTGAAGCATACAATTTCCTTCCAAGCCCAAGATTTTGATTCATTATTAAAAAAAAAAAAAGAAAAAATTTGAAAAAAAAAAAAAAGCCGGGGGCGAAAGCCGTCAGACAACATTTTGTCTACAAGCAGTCCCAACAGCTTCAATACAACTCTTCACAGGACCAACATTACTTGCCTGTTTAGATCCTTAAAATATTTTGTGTACATTTATAGACATCTTCCCAGTAAAAGAATGAAAGAGAAAGCAGCCTAAAATGCACTAGGACTTATATATTTTTAACCATGACTTACATTTAAAGACATATCTTTCTGATAAAGTAATTTTCATTCAGAAAGTATATACGCACGCATACTTTTCTTGGCGTTTTCTACTGCCTTCTCCGTTAATTTTCTGAACTCTGTGTCTGTATACATACACCTCCAAAAGAACAATATTAGCAAAACGTGATTTCCACACTATGTAAACACTTGCTGATTCAATATGCTGGGAGAGTTCATCAATATGCATTGTAAGTATCCAAACACAGGCCCTTAGTCTGGGTCACAGCATTTGAGGCAAACCATAATCGACTAATGGGCACCTACCCACCTTAAAAGTCCATCATTACGCATTAATACAAGAAACGTATGACTGCTTAATAGGAGAACAATAATTGTGGCGTGTAAAGTAAACACATGGTAAAAGCCTGTTACCGAGTCTAAGCGTTCATCATCTTATTTCATCACCTAGAGGACAAACAGTTACTGCATCCTTTAGCACTGTAATATTGCACGCGCATCACCAACACGCAGGTAAGCCCCTGCAGCCGAAAAACAACTCCGAAGTAGCATACGATGAGGCACGGAAAGTCCGTTGCCCAGATTACAGAGACAAAAATCAGTTACTAACACACCTCTGGCCCCCGGCAGCGCTTCTTAATCATGACAACCTGAAACTATAAATTAATAGAGAGAGAGAGAGAGCCTGGAACATTCCAGTAAGTCATCCAAGATCTCGGGAGGGAGGAAATAAATGAGCTTTGGGGCCGTGAAAGCCAACAAAGCAATCCGCTCAGCTCCCTCGGCCGGTTCAAGGCGGCAGCAGAGGCGAAACCCGGGGCTCGCAGGCACCCTGAGCACGGCGGGCAGGTCACCGCCGCCGCCGCCCCCCCGCAACCTCCCGGCCACACACACGCCCCAGCAGAAACGCATCTCCAGCGCGGGGCCGCCCCCCACCTCCCCACACGAACCGAGCAGGCAAACTACCCCTCCGGCCCCCGCACCCCCCGCCCGGCAACAAGGCCGTAGCCGAGCAGACGCTGCCGCCCGCCCGCCGCCCCCCGCCCTCCCCTCGGCACGGCGTAAACAGCAAAAATAAGGCGGCCTCCCCCGCGGCGCGCACCTGCAGGGCGGGCGGGCGGTGGCATGGCGGCCCCGCGGCACGGTACGCTGCCCAGGCCCCGCTACCGGGCGGCGGCGGACCTGGCGCACTTGCAGGGCATCCTGCGGCGGCGGCAGCTGTACTGCCGCACCGGCTTCCACCTGCAGATCCTGCCCGACGGCAGCGTGCGCGGCACCCGCCAGGACCACAGCCTCTTCGGTAGGCGGCTGCGGCACGGCCCCCGGCCGCGCTCTGCCCGCCGGCGGGCGGGCGGGCACGCGTGCGTTTGGGTGCGTGTGCCTGTGCGTGTAGGCGAGGGCACGCGTGTGGAGCTGGGCGCCGGCAGTCGTACCCTTGGGAGGGAGGTGTGATGCCTGCCGGTGATGCCGGGGCAGGTGGGTGAGCTCTGGGTACCGGCGTCACCCCCCGGCATTTTTAAACCGCGGGGGCTGCACCGGGGCAAGGCGGAGAGGGAGGGCTGCGCGCCCCACGCGCGGCGGGAGGTACGCGTGTATGCCTTCCTCGGCCTGCGCTGGACGTCTGTGAGCGCACGCCTGCGCCCGCAGGTGTAGCGGGAAAGGTCGGGAGTCGGACCGATGGTGTTTGTACGCGCCGTCAGCATGGGAGCTTCTTGAGGCTTTGCGGAGTCACGGAGACCATGGGCTCGGGCGCGCTGACCCTCTGCCTGCGTTAGGCTGCGTTGTTTTGCGGGGCAGAAAGTTGTAGCAGAGGGGCCTAAACCGCCGCTTTGCTCAAATACTTAAACCGCCTCCCTGTCAACTTTCTCTGTCAATAAACCAAAAGGAGGTGAAGACAACCCCGAAATGTAAATGTTTCCCGAGATACAAGAGCAAATCCTAAATAGTAGTTGTAGCAACTGGACATCTGAACAAACATGCTGTTGTCAGCTACGTGTGAGGGGTTTTTTGTGTGTATTGATTTAGCAGTCGTAAAAAGGTGATTAAAGAGTTTCCTATCATCCTCCCCATAGTCAAAACAATCTGCTGGAATGGCTCTTAATTGCTTTTATAACACATGGATGTTTTCAGAAGTAAAAGAGCAGTAGTCAAACAGACAGTTCTTCTCAGAAGGAAGATTTCCTACAGCGTGTAAACATGAAATAAATCTTTGGTTTAGAAGAAAAAAAAGTTAGCCCCAGATCAAACATTTACTGGGCTTTTTAGAAATGTTCTTCCTTTATTCTACCACTATTCTCGGCAGGTTTGTCTGATGTGGTTGCTTTGTGGGTTGAATCACCTGCTTATTATAGTTTTGAAAAAGGGTGGCTTTGAAAATGATACCAGAAAGACAAAATACCTCGACCTCTTTCTGTGGGACTTTGTGCTTTAGGAACTGGAAAACTGGGATGATTTACATGCAACGGAGTTTTTAATGCTTACTCTTTGTAAAGGGTTTATTTTCTTTGCTGCTTGGTAATATAAGTAAGAAACATGCCAAAGCTCAATTAAAATTAAAAACATTTTAAATTATTGTATAGTCCAGACAGTCCGTCTGAGAGTGCAAAATGGTCCTGAATGAAAAAGAGTAATCATAAATGCAGCAAATAGACAAAAAGTCATCATCAAATGCACTATTTAAAACCACTTACCTTAGATTCAGACTTTTTTTTTTAATGTTTTGTGGTTTTGCTGCTGCAGAGCACAATCTTAGGTATGACTCTAGAATAACTTCTTTTTGAGGCTTTGTTTACATTGTTAACAACTTCCAAAAAGCCAGTTCACACGTTCCCTTTCTTTCATGTTTTGTATGTACTGTAATCTGTGCATATCAATTGGTTAAATATGTTGGCATACCCTTACCAAATTCAGGCTTCAAATAGTGCCTCATCTCCCAAATACTTTATATTATTAATATATATTACATTTTTGGGCAAATGTAATATAAATAATGCTATTACCCAAACATTAGCAAATAAGCATATTTCACGCACATAAAAAGCCTGCACTGAAGACAGCAAGTTGTGTCAAGAGGTGTGGGCCAATATGCTAGATAAGATGTCTGGCAAATATTTTTTTTTTCCTGTGGGTATATTCTGTTATATAAAATTCCCATCTGTACTTTGATATCCATTCAAATGATCTAATAATGCATGTGTTTTTTTAAGATAATGCTATAGAGAAAGTAAAGTATATTTTCAGGTAATTCAAACCTACCTTCCAATGTTTGAGTAGGCAGTTTAGCAAATAGTGTGTAATCATTATAGATTCCAACTGCGGAGCACTGAACGCTTTAGCCTCTGCGCTGAATAAAATCCTTTCATGTTCAACATTAAAAAAAAAGCTTCTTAAATGGTATAGGTTTCTTGTTCCTAGATGAGGTTTCTCAGATGGCTTTCCTGTGAATGTTGTATACATTTCCATATAGTATCTGAAATTTCAGAAAAACTAGGCCACTTTTATTGTAATACGTACATTTTCTACTTGTTGTCAACTGCATTTTGGATGCTACGTATTGTATGCTTACAAGTTGAATTAAAGCAATCTCTTTTTTTTCAGGTATCCTTGAATTCATCAGTGTGGCAGTGGGACTGGTCAGTATTAGAGGCGTGGACAGTGGCCTTTACCTTGGAATGAATGAGAAGGGAGAACTCTATGGCTCTGTAAGTACTGCTTTCATGTCAGCTCATACAAGTTGTGGTTTTGATTCACTTCTTAGCACTATGCAAACCCCTCAAGTAGCTAGCTGAGGTCATCTTAGCTTTTAAAACACTAACATCTTTTCCTGTTGAAATGTGTATTTTTAAAGTATACAGGATAGCCTTGGATACTAAAAATTCAATGGGAAAAGTTTCTCTGTCCTAGATGAAGAGAACTGAAAAGGAATACTCCTCTTGAATTACGACAAAAATAGCTAAATTAAACCAGCTATTCAAACAGCATTTAAGTTGCCTGCTATCTAATTTTCTTTTTAGCAATACTGCAAATGTATCATAGTGCATAGTCTATCATCAAAAACATTGAATGCAACTTGAACAAAAGTTAAAAGGATAGTTATGGAACAAATAAACAATTAGTATAGTACCCTGACCTTATGTATAGCCTAATGCTCCTTTACAAATCAGTAGGTGTTACTTCCAGGTACCAGCTTTTTAACATAAAAACATTCTTCCAAATGCTGGGAAAAAGGATAATACCATATGTCACAGCTGGGTACCACTGTTATTTGAAAAATCTGAATGGTGCAAGAGTACCTGCAGTATCTGTAGATCCCAACTGGGATATTTGCATTTAAGAATGAAAATAAGCTTGTACTCATTACAGTTGATTTGTAGCTGTTGAATAACTTCAACATGTGACCGTAAAAATATAATTTTTGATTTTTCCAATACTATCAGGGTAATAACAGTCTTAAACTCTTCTCCTTTCAAGTCTTAAAACATCTTGAGATAAAATATTCTGTCTCTTCAGTTCCTTTGGTCATGGTTAGTCCTGTTTAAAACGTGAGATGTGATGCACGCCACAAAGAACAAATGGAAATACGTTCCTGATCTGTTTGTTACATTGCACCTGAGTCCTTCCACCATATCTCATTTCTAGAATGATAGATACCCCAAGACAGAAGTCTACATAATGTAGTTCCTGTAGGTCAGGTGAATTTTAGTTAAATCATAAATAAGTAATGCCTTCATAGAGAGAAAGTTACCTAATTCGTATTTAAATACAAAATTGTATATGTACAGGTCCGGTTTTCAAAAGAATAAAGGTTAAAGTAGGCTTCCAAACTCAGTGTCATGTCTACATACTCTTATTGGGTTTGATTTGTTGACAGTTAAATGAACAGTAAGGCTGCACAAAGCCTAAAACATTTTCTTTATTTTTATCATATTTTTTTCATGTGTGTTCAGATATCTAGAGACAGCTTCTTATTTTTCTTCACTGTTTCTTTCTGTAGGAGAAACTAACTTCTGAATGCATCTTCAGGGAGCAGTTTGAGGAAAACTGGTACAACACTTACTCGTCCAATGTATACAAACATGGAGATTCGGGGCGGCGGTACTTTGTAGCACTTAACAAAGACGGTACTCCCAGAGATGGGGCAAGGTCCAAAAGACACCAGAAGTTCACACATTTCTTGCCCCGGCCCGTGGATCCTGAAAGAGTTCCAGAACTGTACAAAGATGTATTAGGATACAGCTGAGGAAGGAGGCAACTTTGGAAAAAAACCCATACTGGAGCCATTGCCCTTGCTTTCATGGCAATCCCAGCATAAGGAACCTGCAGAGGTCTAGGATGCTGGATTAGAAGAAGCTACTTTGTGATAGGCAAGCCTCTGTTTTCTAACCTTTGGATTTAGGAGACAAAGCCTTAAAGCTGAGAGTGGACGAGCCTCCTTCAAACTCACTGAACTGTTTCATAGCCAGTAACCAGAGGGAAGTTGGAGTGTGACTTTTTTAAAAATAACAAACTCTTGGCAGTTTTGTCTGGATTACCTATGGTCCATAAATTAGCAAAGAACTACCTACATCATGTGGATTAGACAACAGCTGGAAGAAATAGAAAGAAATGGACTGTAAAATAGTAATAAATCCTGAGAACTGTATATGAAGTTTTAGCGGCTCCACTTTAGTGACGGACCTTAGATGTCGATGCATCATAGTCAGAGCTGGAACTTTTCTTCAGGATGGACCTATTTATACATTTCCAGATAGCAAATATTTATTTTATATATTTATTTATTAAAGAGTTTATTTTTTACTGGGATATGAAGAGAATACAAGCCCCTAACCCCAATGAGAAATCATTTACAGTGCCAATATTTACTCTGAGTAGTGTCATCATACAGAGATGGCATTACATTGCCATGCATCCAAAACCTGAACATTCATATTTCATGTTTCAGATAAGGTTATATTTTATGCACATACCATTGCCTTGTGACTATCCTTATTTCGGAAAGAATGTTTAATTATTTTTTTTTTTACCTATGAGAGTGCCTTACAGATCTGTATTGAATTCAAATGCACATTTAAAAAGGGAATTAAACATTATTTCACTTTATTGGGTTTACTGTCATTTTTAAATTGAGAGTCTCTTAGCACATTATGTGTAATGTTTCAAACCTGCAACAATCGCGAAGTGTACTGCAGTTACCTTGAAAGAAAAAGTAGTATTAGCTCTTGAAATCTTGATTCAGATCACAACATGCTTGATTTTTTTTGCCAAATGGTTCCTACTGACTTTACTAATACACAAATAGCTATTCTCTGTATTACTTAAAATTTTCATGTAAGATTCTCATCACTCTATAAGATATTTTAATTATATTTCCTATCAATATGTTTAAGGCGAAACAGTATCAGAGTAAGTAGTTTCTGATGTCGCTGACTGAAAAGCTTCTGTGAGTGGAGGTTGTTTCTCCACTGAGTACAGAGGAGCCTAAGGAGGCTACTTTCTTACCTTAATTCCTCTTTTAGGGAATAATCTCAGCATAAGTTTTTGTGTGAAGACTGTCAGGAAAAAGATGAGCTATGTCTCTATGCTAGTTACAGCTATACAACAGGTACATCGTACTAATTTAATTTACACTAATTTAATTCACGACTGTCAGTTATGAAGCACAAATGGATCTGCATATTGACTAACGGGGAAGTAAGTCTCTGCTCTACGTAAGAATACTAAGGTTTAATGACAGACCCTATATGATTTAGACCTAAACCTGCTGAAGCTTGCTGTCAGATGATTGCCACTTCCACAGGGAAGGCTGGTCCAGGAAAAGGAGTGCAGGAAAGACAGTCCAGGAGAGGGCAGCAATATTTATGCTGTACCAGAGGTGGTCTCATGTTTCAGATGCCAGCGGTCCCAGTGGGCTCCAGCTCAAGACAACTCATTTGAGTTCAGTTTTGTGGAAGCATACAGTTCAAGTACTGCATGTGCATCATTTATTATCAAATCAAGGTATTAATGAAAAACATTTTCCAGTATATAACACACTTGCTAGAGCCATCACTGGACCAGAACCTCTTCCAATCTATAATGAGAAATGGATGAGCATAGATTACTGATGGACGGTGGACAAAATAATTTTACTTTCTGCCAAATAGAAATTGAATGCAGATATACAAAAAGGTGTTTCAGCACTTTGTGGCTAGCAATAGGTAACTTACTAAGGTTAAAGGCTTCATTAAAATTTTCTGAAAAACAGGCAGTGGAAGACCTACAGTACACTGAATGCAGTTTAGTAAATTAATGTTGTAATGCGCTTCAACTTACCATAAAATAATGATTTTATGGGTCACACTGAGTCCCATTAGTAATAGGTCAATAACTGAAGACAGAAGTACATGCTTTAAATAGAAAAATTTTTCCTCTGCATGTTGAAAAGTAATCTATTCCGCATAAGTTGTGCAAAAAACTGTGGCTGCTGCTCAGGACATAATTGCCATGCATTTCTGGCAAACACCGTGTTTAAATCATATCAATAAAAGAGTTCTCTCTCTTTGGATTAGCAGTTTACTGTTAATCCAACTACCTCAAAAGTACTTTGAAGATGGCAAGGGCTGTAATCATCCTTGTTATTATTATTGTGCATCTTTTTCCACAGATACGATACAGTCCAGAATAGTAACTGAGGGATAGCTTTAAGTGGTAAATAATCATCTGAAACTTCTGGATCCAAACACCTAGCCAACATATATATGAAGAAGAAGAGTTATACATGCTTGTCATTTCCTTGCCCCATTCCCATTTTGGATATATGCCAATAATCCTTGAACAAAATGTAAAGGAGCAGGTATGGTGGTGATGACTGACTGTACAAAACCTCCAGAGCATTGAAAAGCTGCCACAGCCTCCTTTTTTTAGTTCTGGTGTATTGCCGTTGAAGAAAGATACTGTGCTTTCCCATTTCATTTTGCTTGCAGCATCTATTTGCTCTCTGTGACATTCTGTCCATCATGATATTCAGATGCAGTTAATGTTTTTCTAGTTTGAAAATGGTGGATACAAAAGCAACACCTCAAAATAGCTATTTTCATATGTCATTACACTAATAGCTTTAGTTGTCAGTGGTTGGTTTTTTTGTGTGGTTTTCACTCCCACTTCAGAAAGCCCAACTGGATACAGAGGGAGAGGTTGGTTTTATCTAACCAGTAGAATTAATGATCTAGTTTACCACTCATTACATTTTGCGTAACCCTATCAATTTGAAAGCTGTGGGCTGCTCTAAAGTCATGAAGAGGGTAATCTGAAGGAAGTGACATTGTTTGAGGTTCAGAGGAAATCTCTGAAGGCAGAGAAAATGTCACATCTTGAAATAAATCCCTGCATGATTGGCTGCCCTATTTCTGCCTTTCCTTTTTTCCAGGGTAGTTACGCAGTTTGTAGCAGGTGCATCTCTGCTTTCTGCTTCCCACTGATTCTTCTAGTAGCTGTAAAACTTGGCCCTTTGATCTCAGAGCTGGCTGGAAATTGAGTGCTCCATGCCAGTTCTGTATTTCTTCACATATTTTGTTTTCTGCTGCTCTCTTTTCCAAGTTGTGTCAGAAAGAATATACTAGTCATACAGGAGACTTTCTGAAATCCAGGAGTAACCTTGACTTCTGAGCATATCTGAAGTGAAATTGTTACTTTTATTAATCTTTGTGCTCTTGGTCAGAATGCAGAAGGTAGCATTTTAACAGTCTTCTGTGGAAGTCTTCCAGCTGTAATAGTTACAGGATATAGGAGAACCCAAGTGCCTCCGGAAATGGGTATTTTTCATTAGATGAGCTGATATAATCAGAGAAAGTGGACAGCTAGTCTAAAAGGCACACAGTCCTTTCATTGGTTTGAACCATTTATGTTTGCATGGAGCAGTTTGGTCCTGTCCATATCTTCCTGTTTTCTGTCATAAGCTTATTGATGTTATCTTTCATGCTCAGGTGTGACATCCAGCTTCACTGATTCTATCTGAAAGTTCAAATCATTGATATGGCCGTGCACTCTGGTAGCACTCCAGGTTTTTGCAGAATTTACTTTCTGACATGTGAAAGTCATTTAACAAGTACATTTTCATAATAGCTTTCATTTCCAGCTATTTTCATTTCTTGATGTCCTTTGTTAACTCTCTTTTTCATAGCCATCCAATCTTGCTTCAGTAACTTTGTGAAGATTTACTTAAATGTAGTCTTTACCAGCAGCTATATGAGATAAGGGTGTGATTTTTTTTTTTTTTTTTTTTTTTTTCAGTTTGTGTAATCATGCTGGTACCACCGTACCATGGCTCCAGTTATACCATTGCAAACCATTAGGTTTGCCTTACTCCTTTTTCTGTACAGCCAAGAACTAAACAGAGGTAAGGCAGTTTTATATACCGTAAGTGCATCTTCACTTTTGCCTTAATGTACTGGACCAAGCCTGTGTCACAAATACTGAGAACACTGTGGTAAGATGCTTAAGTCTTGCTCATCTTGCTCCATACTGCATGGAGATGCTACCAGTAAGGAGGCCTTTTGGAAATCTCTGCATTTGCTCCTTTTGCTTTTCATGTGAGAAAAACTATTGGCTTCACTGCTGTTAAATTCTCTGCAATTATTTGGTGGCGTTTTTCAGTCGTGCAACCATTTGAAGACTCAAGTTATATGAATGTAACAACAGCTGCATGAGATCAGACAGTACTGCATCTCCACGGCATGGGAAAGAGAGTAGGAATAACACAGGCGTATATATTCTGGGCACTCATTGTAGAACCCCAACTAGGATTAAGACTTGAAGTCAATTCTCCTCTGGCTCATTTCCTTTTATGGGGCAGAAAAGAGAAGTAAACATTTCACAACGTTGAAGAACATGATGGTGGAATTCTACACGTTCTGCAAGTCTGCATCAACCTGCACTTTACCAGACATTTCTCTTAAAACAATTTCCTTTGCAGTAGTATATTCAGCTGTTGTGGTAAAATCATTGCTGTTAGTGTACCTGGTGTCAGTGTACATCTGGATGTACATGTGCTCGTCTCAGTACAAGGCAATAAATATATTGCTAGAGAGAGAAAGAGAATGTTCTGGAGTTGTTATATACCATCAAAATGTTAATCAGGAAAGTTTATTAATAGCATTAGTTTTAACTAAGTTTTTGATACAAAGTTTTGCAGCACTTTTGACAATAGTCTATGGGTTCTTAACAGTCAGAGATTCATGGGCAGAAAACCAGAATGGTGTAAAAGCTTCTCAGGTGGAACATACTTAATCATAACATCTTTATGAATAAGTTGTGCATAAATAGGAAGAGAAAAAAAAAAACCCAAAAACCAAAACCAGGGAAGAGGTCAAACAGTTACTTCTGTTGCCAGTTGGAGAGATATTAAGTTTCAAACAGAAATTGGTTGGCAGCTTGCCAAAATAACTATTTCATCTGCAATGTGATCAGACACTAGAATCATTCTGGAAGTTCAGGAAAAAGAGAATATACTGAATTAAAGCAGTGGTGACAGTAGCTCTCTGTATTTTGAACATATCCAAAATGCTATTGGTACTGTTCTCTTATTATAGCAAATCTCTAGTAAATGCAGTTCATAGGGAGAGGAGCAGGAGTGTTAGAAAGGCAGTCTTTTGAAAGTGAGCTTAATAAAAATCTTTCTGTGGTAAAGTCTTGGTTTATATATTTTGTCTAATTATAGGAAAATTGAATCATGCTTTATTCATGCTTAAAATATCACAAACCACATAATATTACTTTCATGGATATCTTCAAGTCATGAGTGTTACTTGATTTATGAACAGAGCCCAAGTTAAGTCACATTTGTGTCCCAAATGTCATCTTTTATATATACATATCTACACTAGCATATATTTATGAAAGATGCTTTTCAAATTAGTTGCAAGTGTTTCCTTTGTTCCTGGCAATAACAGTCTGAGTGGTTGACTGTTTCAGGGACATGTTTGTCTCTTTATTATTCATCCAAGGTCTTCCATCCATCTTTAATTCCAGTGGCTATAAGATGCCATAGACATGAGCATGGGTCTCAAGGTGGATAGATTTGTCTTAGGGTGGTTTCATCTGCACGTGGCTGAGATATCAGAAGGTGGTGATAGGCGACTACACTCACACTTAACAGTTTTTAGCAGTTGACCCCTGTAGCGCTGAAGCTTCTGGGGAGGAGCATGAAATAAAATAAAATATAATATCCTTTTCTAGCAGAAGTATGGATGGAAGCCAGTTGGCTGGAGTTTGGCATGAACATGATGGAGGTGAAATGATAGGAAGGGGAATATTCTCAGGACTTTTTGCAAACTCCGAGATGATTTTCACAACTAGTAAGTCTTCTGTACTAGGGAGCCTACTGATCAGGTTTGTTATCAGGTTTTGAACTCTAGCCAGAAACTCTTTTTCTTTTCAGCTGGACAAAGACTGGGTGGGTCTTTATCTCATAGATTTAGCACCACTTTGGCCATCTACTCTTTCTGAAACGTAGCGTAATCCAATGACAGCATGAAAAGTCAGAACGGCATTCTGCTTTTTGTTCTGACTTTTCCTCTAGCTATTCAACCTTGAGACTATCTATTAGAGTCTTTAGGTCTCATTTTCACCACCTATAAGGGGACAATATCTCTAATTAATCATTAAGCTAAACAAGTGCAGAAAAGTCTTATAACACATATAATTCTGTAAATTTGTCAAGAAATTTAACCTGCTGCAGAATGGACCTATTAAAATCGTCTATACCTTTGGTAACTTTTAACATGAAGATATGAATGCATGCTTGTAGCCTACTGTATTCCAGATAGGATTTAGAATGGGTTTTGATTTTTTAAATGTCAGATGGTGTATTTTCCTGTTCAGGAAACTCCTTCTCATGGTTCTACAAAGCTATGCTGTGTTGCTGGCCCTCCAGTCAAACTTTCAGAACTGTAGTTCTTAACAGATAGATCAGAGGCTTCTCCCCCCACCTTTTTTTTTTTTTTTTGTACAAAAACCACTTTAGCTACCCTCTATGATTTAGTGTAGGGACCTGGATACTTGTTTTTTTCTTATTGATCTTTTTCCAGCTAATCCAAACAAATTCCTACTCTTGCTACAGTCTTATTCCTCTTTGAATAAACAGACAGTAGATTTTTGCTGTGAGAAGACTGCATTGTCCAAACTTTCCTTGGTGAGCTAGACTCCAGTACTTAACAGTCACCAAATGGTCAGCAAATGCTCTTAATTCTATCCTATTATCTTTATGTATAAACTAGAAACTGCTGAACACTAAAGCCTAAACCCTTTGTGACATAGTACCTAGACACTCACACTTTCTTTTTAAGGTCATGTTGCCATGGGTATCTATTCCAAAATCATAAGGTCTCCTGAGGTGAGTTTTGTGCTTTGTGGTTGCTGAACACTGTAAGGTGCAGTATGAAATTGTCTCATGCAACTAGAAATATCTCATGGCTGTATTCAAGTACCATTGCAAGCACCACATTGCATTTGATTTATTACTAAAAATTGGGTCCAAGGTACCCACATTTGTGTAGTGGTTGTGGTTTTGTGGCTTATAACCTCAGTTAACTCCTCAAGTTTACCATAATGAGGAGGTAAATTCTTTTATCTAGGAATGTGTCTGCTAATCTTAACCATGTGAAGTGTTCTCCATTCTGATGATGGTGCTAGGCAAACCTATAAGGAATACGTAGATGTTTCTGTAGGTTTTCTTTGTGGCATATACACCTTGAAAATCTCAATTCACCTAATTCTAGGTTATTAGCAGAATTTGCCTTAAGCCATTCTATCTGCTCTGTTGACAATTTTTCATATGGTGAGTCTGTATTTTCTTAATGCTCTTACCTCCTCTCACCTTCTTTAGGTCAATCTTTAGGATGCATTTCCTATCCCTGAGCATCTCTGAGAACAGATCACTTGCAGCTCACCAATGCTCCTTCAAAGACTGTTGCAAGAGAGAAAAAATAAGGTACATCATAACCAGGTATTGCATATGGTTTTTTGATATTTTGTTCTTGTTGCTTTGGGGAATTTGGCAGTGTGTTCAGGGTCAAAAACCAAACCTGTCTTGGCTGTGCAGTGTACTAGCCCTTGCTACCTTTACATATTTAGGCAGCCCCTTGACAGTGTTTTAAATGAAAAGGTGACAGATGATGAATGACACAGAGCACTCCCATATGTTTTCATATTAAAAAAAGTACTATTGTTTCAAAACAGCAAAACTCTTTTATCTCATGAAGAAACTTCAATAGTTCTATGAAAGATTTGGTTGCTTAAAAAGTTGGTGAGTGTGCCCATATGTTTTCATATGATTCTTTTATGATGCTGGCCAGCAATGATGAAATTAGCATGTTTTGATCTATATACAAGTTGTTCATAAAGAACTTGAAAGGAGTAGTTAGGAAAATCCAAGTGCTGAAACATTTAAGATATACTTTCTGGTCTCACTTTTGTGTGATTGTCAGCCAGGGACTATCATGATCAAGGTAGCTTGCCAATTGCCTGCCGTAGATATAATATTTATTGCTGCAGTGGGGATTTCCTATCAGAGATCTGAAGACAGACTTTTATACATTGTTTCTCCTAGGTAACCTATTCAAATCAGCAGAAGAGATCTGATAGTAAAGGAAAAATAATCAAAAGACATATATTTTTGATCTTTGAGTTTATTTGAACTTCATTTTTTTGTTCGGGTTTTCATTCACATAGCTGAAAAAAAGAGAAGGAAATTGGCTGGTGTTCCACTTTTCTATATAAAATTCATAACTGTGTAATGGTATTAAAATTAATGTATTTTGCTACTGACTTATGAGATATAACATTTATTTTTCATGCTACCAGAAAGTAGAGATATACAGTTTAGCAGGAAGTCAATATCTTTTAAGTCTGTTTGAAATACATGGGAATACTCAGCTAATCAAATCATAATTGTCTAACATTTCTGCTTCTCTTTTCCTAAGAGGGAATTAGACAGTGGTCCAAAGCACCGAGAATGGCAGGATGGGGTTAACGTATTATGAACAATTCCCAGTCCCATGTCCCTGACTATTTGCACAAACTATGCTCTCCATGCAGTGGATTCTCTCCAAAAGTTGATCTGTCAGTCCTCAGTTCTTCTTCTATATACATAGCCTCCTATCTTCTCTTCACAAGCCACATTCAGTTTCATGAGGAAATCAAGCCTTCCTAATCACCCTCACATTTTTAGAAACTATTAGCCTGAACTCCTCGATCAACCACTATCTCCTGTTTCATTGGAGAGCGCTGGCCTTTTCTGAGGAAGGCTATGCCACAGACGCTTGTATTGTTCAGTGTTTACTGTCAGAGGCAACCCTGGATTTTGAACAGCCACCCCTGCTTTTACCAAGAGGCATCTCTTACTGCTCCCAAGGAAAGCATTGCCTTGCCTCCCGAGACGCGCCAAATCCCTCACCCAGCATGGCTACCTTAGCCTGCAGCACTGACGCCGGTGTGTTTCTGTGCCAAGGGGTGCAGCTGAGGCTGATGAGGAGCAAGGCTAGGAAGCGCAGATGAGTGCCTGAGCACAAGCTGTGCACTGGGGGATGTGACTAGCAGCAAAGGTGCGTGTGCAGGGAGGGGAGGCAACGGCAGTCTGGGATCAAACTGCTTTGCTAGCGTTTAGCCCTTGGTTATATAGCTGGGAAGCGGGACAGAAACTGTTCGGTCTGACGCAAATCTCATTGGCTGTTTATCCTTAAAAGGCAAATGAACTTTTTTCTTTTAAAAACATTTGGTAGAATTACACACCACTTTCCATTCTCTCTGAACTATGGCACCTGAGGCCTCTTGTGGTACAGTTTTTCATATCGCTAAGCGTTCTGTATTTTATTTGCCAGCTAAATAGTCAAACAAGGGTGATTACTGGCAAACATAGTGGTGTTTTTCTCATGCTCTATAAACTGTATGGGGAGCATGAATTTATTTGATAGGGAATGCTGATCAAACTATAATTTTATAGTAACATTTTTTTGTCACCAGGGACTGATGATACAAAAATCTAAAAACTTTGGAATATCTATTCTGTCCTGGTCTGACACATTCACTCCTAGATAAACATACTATTAGAGTTATGTGCTCATATTGACCTCTGTAGTTTTTAATGTCTGCGATTTACACTTAAAGTTTCCTAAATCCCTTTGATGGCTCTGTAGCACATGAATGTTTTTCTAGTATTAAAAAAAAGGTTATGTTCCAAGAAATTATTTCTTTAATTTGAAACATTAATATATTAATAAAGATGAATGTGAGAATGTTGTGTTTCAAATCTGAGTTAATATGTGGTTGTGCCCAATGAGAAGACAAATTTTGCCAGAAGGTATTTCAACATGAAGGCATGATAGGACACATACTGCAGAGCCATTAGTGAGTGCTTCAGCTTCACTGGGAACTCTAGCTGCCGATGATGCATCTTAATGAACTCATAAAACATGATCTGCAATATCTTTTGCTATAACAACAACAATAATAATCCTGGATTTCATTTTTAAACACCTCAGTTTAAAAGTTACATTTCTGCTTGCTAGATTAAAGCTATCATGGAAAAAAAACCCCAATTCCTACCCATGCAGATGGGAAAACCAGGAAAAGATTGGAAAACAGTATTTTTTTAATGTATTATCATTGCTAAGATAACTATTTTCTTCTTTTGCCTGTGTTCTTTCCTTCTATTTTTAGTAGACTTACGTCATCTCATCACATAATGTGTAGTCTTCCTGCTCCCAAGGACCCAATGATAATGTCAATTTGCCGCTTTCCAATTTCCTGGAACTGAGTGACTTGCTGATAAAGGGAAGCAGAAAATTAAATTAAGAGAATCCTATATTGTTAATGAAGTTTGAAAAGAAAAGTAGGGGACAAATAAACATGCCACTTTAAATGTAGGAAAAACCAAGACAGGGCACCAAAGAGACATTTTTATCGGAGACACAGTCTTGTGGCCAAATTTGTGATATGCTCATACTGGTATACAACACTGGGAATTAAAAAAAAAGGAAAACATGGTAATTTCACACAGATGGGAAAATCCAATCAGCTCTGATAGGGTGCAAAAATAACAACTGTCCTAAAGTGGGGCTTTGCAACACATCTGTTGTAATTCTGTACCCTCAGAACTCCACCTTTCACAGAAATGCTTTCCTAGCCTTCAGGGTAAATGCCAGTAAAGGACATGGCATTTTGATAGCATGCCTTTCCAGAAGAATAGGTGGAATTTTAAAGAACCAGAGATTCTTAAAATGCTTGTCACATCAGACATTATTTGAAAAATAGAAATCCCTCAAGGAATATTGTGACACAGAAGCAGTCCACTTTAGCACACTGCCCGAGACTTCTGTACGTTGAAGGACAGTACAACATTAAGGAGGCTGCTGTCTTTTATCAGGCACCTGCAATACTAGTTCTGTAACCTTGAAAAGTATAATCAAAAGAAACAGTACATCAATAACCTTGTTGGCAGCATGTATATTGTGAAAAGAGAGAGATGTAAACCCCATTTTTTAACTGGGAATTATTTTTCCCCCGTAAAAGTTCTGCTGCTATCAGAACAGCTGACAATAAAGAAATGCTGAAGAAGAACTGGTGTAGCTCTTTACTATCATTTTCCTCCACCAAGATTGAAACCCTGTCGATTCACAAAAAGTATAAAAGTCTCAAAATGCTGAAACTGCTTTGTAGGTGGAAATTGTGTTTGTATGTTTCAGCGGCAGGATTCATTCCCAGAAAAAAGAAAAAAAAGATATCCTCTGGAGCATGTGGCACTTGAGAACAAATTGAATCATAAAGAGAGGCACATACATAGCATGAATAATTTTCATTAGTTGTTTTCCCTATGAACAGTGGTACCAGGTCGGACCAGAGGGTCTGTCAGTCAATCTCAAAGTCCTATCTAATGGCCAGTGCCAGATGTGAAGGGCAGAAGGTAGGACCACGACAAGCATATAGTGATATTTCCCCAGCACGATTCTTTCATCCTCCAACTCCTTGCAACTCAGCGATTTCCTGAATCAGAGGCAATGCCTTTGCATTTAAATATTTGTGTTTGTGTGCTCTTTGTCTTCCACGAATTTGTCTAAACTTCTCTGAGCTCATGTAAACTTTTAACACCTAAAACTGTCTGTGTCAGTGAGTTCCACAATGTAGTTACACACTCAGTGAGGAAATGTGCCTTTCTCTCTTCCCTTCTTTCTTTCTCTATTTGACTCATACCTTGTATCCTTGTATGGATACCTTTGAACATCCTTATTGCCAGTTTCTAGTTTCTTTCTGTTCTTTTTGTCATTGATGATGAAATTGTCTACTAAGTTCAAGATATAGGTATATGATAGATATGCAGTAGGATGAGGGTGTTTTTTGTTTTGTGTTCTAAGAAGGAACTAATGTAAAATAAGCCCTATCATTTTCCTTGGTTATTTTTTCTGGACTGCTCCTGAGAACTGAGCTGAGTTCTATCTTCATGGAACTGAGTCTTAATAGCTAGTTCAGAGTCCACTACTGTAAGATAGGTTTTTCCATGTGCTTTTTTTAGATTGAATTTCATATGTCATTTCAATTACCTGGTCAGTAGGTAAAAAAAATACCCTTCTGTACCTCTTTGCAAAAGGCTTTTATATTTAATAACTTTTTTCCATGCAAAACAATGTTACTCAGTTGACTATAATGGAGGGCTGGCTTTCATCATATCAGGATAATACTTTTTTTCACCAGTTTGAAATAAACCAATGTGTTCAAGGGAAGCTGTCTGGGTCTTCTTCAGTACTATGAATTGTCATGTATGAAGCTTTCAAGGTCCAAGGAATGCATCCTAGCATGCTGGGAATAAGTTGTAAATAATAAGTCATAGTCTAGGGCAGAGGTCTTGTGCTTTTTATTAGTGCGAGAACTGTTAAGTGATTGAATTTCAAGACAACATTCTTCTTCAGAACCAGCAAGTTACCATTGGCCAGTCCTGCAAACCCATTCCAGGACTGGCTGCATTGGTAAACTTAAAATTGTAAATACAGAAGAAGATGAAGCCTAACTAGATATTTTGAACATATTTCATTTACTTCACTACTGGTCATACCAACTACTTTAATGTCATCTTTCTTACATTTAGCGTCCCTTAATGCAGTTCTTTTTTCTATTTTAATACTATTTCTTCCTCCTTGATAGATATACCAAGGGAGGAAATGAGTATAAAGGAATTAGAAAAGAAAAAAACTCCTTAGATATGCTTTCAGTTCTAGAAAAGTAAGATAGCAAGTCTTTGCACTATGGAGCAGCACAAATCAGATTTTAATGTAGGAAATGGGCAGCATAGGCACCCATGATACAGGAGGAATACTTCTCTAATGATCCTTGACATTGTAAAGGCTCTTTCTACTGAGGTCAACATATTAAAGTGGTTCCAAACTTTTATCTGGAGCTGACTTGATTCTTAGCTGGTGTAAGGATCAAAAAGAAATAAAGATTGTTTACAACCAACATTCCTCTCAACACATTGATTTCTGCAACACTCTAGACCCTAGGAGTTAAAGATAACAGTAAATAGTATCTTATTTATTAAAAGTTATAACTTTTTGGCAAGAAGAGTAGTATCTTGATTCAGTTATCAACACTTAGCATTTAATTTTAAGATACACTTCCAGATGTTAGATTTGAGCATTCCAAAATGTAAAAGTAAATTTGTCTTTAGAAAAAGATTAGATTTGTCACCTAACATAAAACCAACTGCTTTTCTTGTTTAATATGAAATACATATGTATAAAAGAAGAAAACATTTGTTTTGAATGTTACACTGCCATCTAATGAGATAACTGTAAATGACATGAAAACATTTCATAGAATTCATAGAGCCATAGAGTCGTAGAATCATAGAATGGTTTGGGTTGGAAGGGACCTTAAAGATCATCTAGTTCTAACCCCCCTGCCACGGGCAGGGACACATTCCACTAGACCAGGTTGCTCAAAGCCCCATCCAACCTGGCCTTGAACAATTCCAGGGATGGGGCATCCACAAATTCTCTGGGCAACCTGTTCCAGTTGTCTCACCACCCTCACAGTAAAGAATTTTTTCCTAATATCTAATCTAAATCTACCTTCTTTCAGTTTAAAACCATTAACCCTTGTCCTATTGCTACACTCCCTGTTAAAGAGTCCCTCCCCATCTTTCCTGTAGGCCCCCTTTAAGTACTGGAAGGCCGCTATAAGGTCTCCCCAGAGCCTGCTCTTCTCCAGGCTGAACACCCTCAACTGTCTCAGCCTGTCTTCATAGGAGAGGTGCTCCAGCCCCCTGATCATCTTTGTGGCCCTCCTGTGGACCCACCCCAACAGGTCGATGTCTTTCCTTTGCTGGGGCCCCAGAGCTGGATGCAGTACTCCAGGTGGGGTCTCACGAGAGCCTGACTGGAGGGGGAGAATCACCTCCTTTGACCTGCTGGCCAGTCTTCTTTTGATGCAGACCAGGATGTCATCTGTTTTTGGAAGTATGTGGTATAATACAGGATACAGCTTCAATATTAATAGCATTTATAATAATGGGAAAATAGGACCTTTATTAATGAATAGAATTATACCAATAATATAATTAACTGATGATATGGCAAGAGGCTGGAAAAAAGCACATCTTACAAATGATATTTAAATAAAACTGCAAACTAAACAAATACAGTGAATAAGGGTTTCTCTGGAGATATGAAGAAAAAACCAAATTAAATGAAATTTTATTTTACATTTCATAATAAATTTTTTTCTGGACAGAAGACAATCCTAAACACAGTGTTTACAGTGCCAGACGTTGTTTTCACCAACTAGTGCACATAAGGACCTAAATTAGTTTTGAGGATGAAGGTATAGGCAGTAGAGGCACCTGGGCTCTGTTCACAGATATGCAGTGTAGTTCTTGAATGAACTTGATAAGTCACTAAGGGAAAATCCTGCCCCACATCTGTCTGCATAAAAGTACTCAGACATAGCAGCGCTGCTATGTGGATGCTGAGGCAGGATGAGGGGATCCCCTGAGGGCTCAGAGTGCTTCATTTTCTGGGACGGTTGGAGGCCAGCTGGGATTCAGCCCTGTTTGGATTTCCCTTGTACTGGTGATTCTGGGGGTCTTACAGAGCTCCTGAGTAACTTGGTGGCAGCTCTGGGTGTAGGGCTGAGTGTCTCAGCAAGGAAAGATGGCGCATGAGTCTGCTCTACACAGTGTTGTGGACTTACTGTGGATGTGTGCTTGGCATGGAGAGAGCCTGTGCCTCTCGGCTACTTTTCAAGTCTACCAGGAGTAGCTGAAGGTCTGAGCACAGGTATTTTGTGTAAGCACACAAGTGGCAAGTGCGCTTTCAGTCTGAGTTTTATTTCTAATTATGGACTCAGGTAAAAAAAATCCCTACTTTAGGTCCACTTCCTACTATGGCAACGCTAATCTGAAGTAACCCTACTAGTTGTCATGTTTGTGTAACAAACTCCATTGTGAAGAACACCTATAGATATTAAAACACTTCACTAAAGACAAACAAACAACATTGCCGATATGTGTATTAATGCACTACAGTGTTTTTTACTGCAGAGTGTAACCATTTGTTTACAGTCTCAGTTGCTATTATGCTAAGATGACCAAATGTTAGTTGGCTATGTTGTAATAAGACTTTGATTTTTGACTAGTGTTGTTGGGGTGATCCTGCAACCACAACTTGACATAAAAAAAAGGTAAAAAGGCACATACACTAACAAGTAGTATAGTCTTGCCAATTACCAAGTCAGAGATCTGGCTTTTCAGTGAATGAGAGCATCTTGTTGATTTTATGGAACACAAGGATCTTCACACAGGGAAGATCAAAGGGCTGTGTTACATTTCAATACATAACTTTATGGGACAGATGGAATCCACTCAGAGAGACCCATGACACTCAGGGCCAGATTATCAAAAGTTTCAGACACTAAAACCTATTAGTGTGCTCAAACCTTTATTCCAACACTGTCAGCACTTTTTAGCTCTGTTTAAAGCATCAATCTACAATTTAACTACTGCAAAAGTTCAAATGGAGGTTAAAAGGATGGGTTAAAGGCGGTGGCAAGTCAAAAGAAATTTTGTTTTGCAATTTCTGTGTTTCCACACAGATATTGTCAAACTTTTGGATATAGTTTTGTTTTGCAAGGGAGAAATGAATATTCTTGTGAAGCATACCAAAACTTGAAACATCTTTGGTCAGGTAATAAATGTTAAAATTGCACGTGTCCTTGTGTCTGAGATCTTGGAGCGTGAAAAGCACTTTTTGCTTTATCATTGTTGAAAACATTTTAGGACTTTCTATCAAATAAGCCAAATACACTCAGGAAGAAAGGAGGGGTCAACTCACCATCTTAATAGCAGTCTCCCCAGATTTCTTAAACTCCCACATTTTCCCATGTTTTGCTTGATAATAGTTTGACTTCTAGCGTCCTGGTAAACTCCTCCCTTTTGGGGGGACTCTAACTAGGATTCCTGCTGTAAGTCCCAATGTGCCAGGCTCTCTGCTCTGGTGTTAGCCTTGAGTGGGTTTTAACTCTGAACATTTAGTTCCTTGAGCACACTGGCAGGTCTTGTAAGTAGATGGTTTTGCTCTGCTACCCTTTCAAAGGAGTAAGATCTCTTATCGTAGCTCCTTTAGGTAATGTAACCTAAGGGAACCCTCTTCCAGATCCCCAACATTGTGCACACTTTGATTTTATGGAGAAGAGACACAAAGTTGAAGTTGGCTAAGAATGATTTTGCAAAGCGTCTAAAAATCATTGCTGTTTTATTGTAACTAGCACAAGAATATACAAATCTAGATCACGTAATAACAACCACATGGGTGTCCAGCCTCAGTTTCCTTATCATTTTTGAGCACTCTTAAAGCCCTATTTAGAGATCTTAATGAAACCCATCATCCTCTGCTCTTCATTCATGTGTCTTCTTTTCTGTAACAGTCAGCCTTTCTCAGATTGGTATTAAGAAACCCTCTGTATTTGCGACTTTCTGTGAATTGCTTCCTGAGCCATATCAAGTGATGACGATTGATCATCAGGCTATTCATTGCTTAATTTATTCCCCCCTCTGGGGTCCAGGGTTGAAAAATAGGTTATCTTAAATGATAGCCAGCTCTTCATCTAACTGAAGTGTCATATGAATGAATAAAAGTTTAGGAGCTCTTGCTGAGTAGTTCTGTAGATTTTTTTCTCATATGGAGGCAAAGATGAAAAAAATACAAATAAGCCTCACATTCAGACCAAGTGGAGTTCCTGCTATTAGACGGGATCAACTATTTTGAAACATGAACAATTTCTGCTAATCCTTCCAACAAAATCACAGCTCCTGCTTCATTGGTGTGATCATACCCTGGTATAGTTGAGATGTGAGGAAAATGCATAGTTTGCACAGCTATAGCTGTACTGAATTGAGTCCACCCTTTCCACCTCCACCCTGCTTTCTGCTGTAAGAAGCAGAACTATCTCCCATATGCAGTATCTCATGTTATTCCAGTATACAATTATGGGTTTTGAATTTATTTAGAACTTTCCAAGCTATAATGGAAGACACTAGAAGATGTTTTCTACATGGTGAAGGAAGCAGAAAGCAACATCAACTTAAAATTATGTATTAGCTGTCAGTTGCACAAGTTTTCACAGTTAGGCAAACCGCTTTTATCTACAGTGGCAACTAGCCTCTGTGGATGATGTTAAAAATGACTGAGGACCTAATAATGTGAGCCTCATTTTTAGTATTAATTATGGCAGAAGAAAAACTGTCAAATATTCTCCTTTTTGAAGGACTGAAGAATGATAGTGTAAGAACTGCTGCAACATGGGCTCCTGTTCATGCATTTGTGACATTATTCTTAAGCCCCCTGCACTTCGACATGAATATTCAGAGCTTATGGACTGCAAAAGCAGACCGAGTAGATAACTGGGCTCAGCTTTGGCTAGATGGCCTCTAATCATATCACCGCAGCCTCTGAAAAGCAGGGAGAAAGATTAGACAGATGAGGCCACTCATGTTTTTTTAGCAGCATATGTCTGGTCAGATATAACAATGTGATGGCACAAACATTTTGGTAGGCACAGAAAACAGTTCCACACAGCCTATATAATTTTTTTCCATAATTTTGTAGCCATAAATAATCCTTTCCAGTATTATTAAAAATCTGTGAGGCTAAATAGCCTTTTAATACAAATAAAATAGTCATTTGATACATTTTGACAAGAAGGCAGAATGTAGCCTTTATTTTAAAACTGTGCTTTAACACCTCTTTTGATTGCATCATTCCATTAGAATCCTCTCCTATTTTAAGTAAGGAATTTGAGAAGGAAGAGGAAAGGGTTAAAAACTGCACTATCAAGCAGGTGTGTTGGTTAGCAAAGGCTTTAGCTTACTTCTTGGCCCTCACGAAGTGCAGGTGTTGAACATCAGCATTTTCATCCTGTTTGATATCTAGGCTTTTGTGTTTGTCATCTGGGGACTTTTACACTAAATCTGTAGGAAAACCCCCCTTGCTTTGTTGTTTTGGTTGAATAGGATAAAACAGAATTTATTTCATATTGGTCTTAAGTTTAAAAAGACTAGCACAGCTATGTCTGTCAATCTAAGAGGTGGAGGGTTTTTTTAACTTGATAGTTCATATGACTGTAGATCTTCCCCTACAAAACAACAGCCACTAAGAGGTAAAGAACAGCAAGCTGATGATTAATGAAATCTGCAATTACTGATAAATAATCAGACAAATGTGACAAATAAAATGTATGCATTTAATGCCTACAGTACATGTCTGACCTTATAAAAAATTATGTGTAAAATGGGCTGAAAAATCTGATAGGTGTGCTGGCAAAATGGAGAACATTTCTGCTTTATGATAAAAATTCATTTTTAATTGAATTTTTATGTGGTATTAAAGAATAAACAGTGAAAGATATAAAAAGCTCATGTACCTTTAAAATCCTTTACATATGCAAAGGACATTTTATATATAAACATGTAGATTTAAATGATCTTGTTCCTTTAGACCCATCTAAGTAACTCTTAAGACATACACAAGCCTACCACTGCCTCTTTCTGCTCTATCTTCTGTAAAGTGATGAAAAAAGTATAATGAAGACCTTCTGAATAATTATAAAACTTATGCTGCCACTGGTTTAGTCCCTTCCTATTAAGAGTGTGAAACTAATTTTGAACAGCTGGTCTCATATGGTTGTTGTTCATGACTTACTTTATTTTGCGTGGAGACCATGCAGGGTAGAAACTTAGAGTAAGTTTAAGACATGTTTTTCCCTCAGGGACTCACCTGAAATTGCTTGAACTAGTCTGATAATTAGAATTGTTAAAAAGAAAATACAATCCCTTCCATCTGTTCTCAAACCCATTTCTGTGAAAATTTTCTTAGCAGTTATTGGCTTGGTGGAAAGGGTTTTCAGGAGAGCATCCTGGTATTCCTGGGTGACATAGCAGTATGAAAAGCGAGGAACTGGTTCACTTTGTCTCATACACTTTGAGTAAAGATGTCATTCTTCCTCTGTGATAACTAGGGAATCCTCTTTTTCTAATTGAGTTCCAGATAGCTGATTAACTTTGACCTTATGCATACACCAATAGTTTTTCAAAGCGTTAAGCAGTAATTACACTGTCCTATATTTTATCAGCAAGAAGAGAATAGTGATATTTTGCTGCCAGGTATTCTGTTCTTAGGCACCCAAGTACATTCCCCTTCTTGAATACACAAATAATGCTCGTAATAATATAGTGCAAGGTTTTGGAACTATTCCACACAACTGGTTTTGACTTCTTTTTAACTCATCAAATGCTGTTTCAAATGCATTCAAAGATAATGGTCCAAAAGTACTACTACGTTTGACAGTAATACACTAGAAATTTGTGGTGTCAGTGTGTTTTTAAGCTGTTACTGCAAAACACAGGAAGATATTCTTATGCAAGGTCATGTTCTATAATTTCCTCTGTGTCACTGAGCCAAATTGAAAACTACGTCATACATCTTACTGGAAATCTATAAAGCAATGCATTTGCTACTTGAAAACAATTCTATGGTCTTGACAAATCATCACAGCAGAAGTTACTGTGTATATGGAAGATTTTATCAGCTGTGTCATAAGCTCAAAGCACTTAGAGGGGTTAAACTTGACTTTCTGTCATTTTATTGTGATGTTTCCTGCATTATCTCATCATGCCAATACTTGGCTTGGATGTGGAAAGAGAGGAAATTTTATTTATGATTCATTTCCCTGTTTAAATCTTTTTAACAGTTACTGTAATTATGTGTTTTCATAACATACTTCACAGCTTAAGTGAAGATGCCTTTTATCATCAGGTCAATAACACTGAAAGGATCACTCTTTAAAACAGTGAAATTATCTTGATACATCAGAGCCTGCCTAGAACCCATCCAGATGTCACTGGTACTTCATTATTCATTTTGGTAATGCTCACCAGCTGCCAGTTTAATGTCTGCCATTGGAGTCCATTTGGGAGTCCTCCCTCTCCTCAGATAATCAGGCAAGTTTAACAATTGTTCTATATTAGCAAACTGTTTTATTGCCCTGTGAAACCTAAACTGAAAGTTACAAATGTTGTGCTTTGAGTCACTTTCATGTCTGAACATGACTGACACAGAATGACTTCATTAACTTTCAGTAAAGTGCATTAGAAAAAATTTAAGACTGAGCTCAGGTGCCAAAAGGGGAGTACTGTTTTACCTTGTTGTTAGAGTAGCCCTGGTTTCTGTATTGATAGACATCAATATTTCTATTAGACTATTAATTATTTTCAAGGTTATTTTGATCAAAAAACTTCTAAATATATTCTGTTAAATACGTTTGATCATGAACATTTAGGAATATTTTCTGAATTGCTGAAGTTGAGAAAAAACTAAGAAGAAAGGCATTCCAGATTTAATGATTGGAGAAAATTCAGTATTTCAAAATAATAGGAAATTCAGGATTGGAAAATTGTAGAAAGTAAAACTTGTGTAGTTTCTAAAGTGGTCTGAGGGCTACTAATACAACCCACAGCTTATCCATGTAGGAAAACTATAAATATATGTATTAAAGTACAACAATAATGATTTTTAAACATTATTTCTTCAAACAGAAATATTATCAAATGCATAGTTTTAATAAAAAGCAAATCTCAAAGAATGGGAAACGTTCCACTTAGGAAGGCTCTCAGAGGTATTCAAATGCATGATTATCATGTCCTAATCCTCAGAATCTACTTTCTTCTTTCCCACTTCCCCCAGCAACATCCTGAAAGCAGTCATAAGCTCTAAAATAACTTTATTCACGATCCATACAAATTCATCTCACTAGTGATGATTAAAAAAAAAAGGCAGATTAATGCTTTTACTTTCTGTGCCTAAAAATGAAGGTGGCTGCTGCAGTTTGTTCTCAGGATGTCAGTAAAACATGTATCTTTTAAAAAACAGGGAATATATCGCTGTTTGTACAAGTACTCAAGACGATGCATAAACCAACTGTGAATATCTGCAGAGGAGACCCTGTGACCCTCTACCCATCCCGCCTGCCATAAAAACCTTTGCATATACATTTTGTACATCCCCACAACTTCAGTTTCTTGTGTGAGCTGTAAATGGTAATCTAGCATGAGGTTTTTGATATGAAATCTGAGGTGGATTAATCTGTTTTTGTTAAGTATTGCATTGAAGGTAAGCTAATAAAGGGACACTCCATGTGGCCAAGTGTTTTTCCACATTATAGATTGCCTAGAAGTAAGATCAAATGAGAAGATGAAATTTAAGCAAAAGCATTTTCTGTTTAACAGAGCTAATAGTGAGAACATCCTGTAAAAAGTATTTGCCTTTATATGTGTGTAGCTTTGCTTTAGACTACATTTCTCTAAATAACCTCCGTTTTCTGGCTTTGCAAAAGACAATCACTATTCTTTTTCTGACAGCTGCCATGATGTTATACAAATCAGTGAGATATTATTATTTATGGCTACAGGTCATACAAGAGGAGTTAATTAAGAGAAGGAAAAAAATGGAGAAGTAGAGGAAAGCTACACAGTAACTAAAGGATTAATGAAGAGAAAACAACAAATAGGATTTGTTTAAAAATTCCCCCAAACAAATTATTTTGATCCAGCTTGCTAAAGGAAGAATGTAACTGGCTTTCCCAAAGCCAAGGATGAGCTACTAGGACAGAGAATGAATTTTCTGCCTTCCTGACAAAGTACTGTTTTCATGGTCATTGATATAAAATCTGTAACCTACTAGATTATCTGACTAAACCAAGATTTACTTGGTTCAGGTGTAGAAAAATCTTTGTCAAACTGGCCAGAACATAAAATACAGTTGGCTTTATTACTTAACATCGCTGCAACATAGCAAATATCTGATTTGGCTTACAGTTAGAAGCACACAGGCATGTGATACCTGGTCCATCATAAAGTCTCTCAGGAGAAATATACCCATTCACTTTCGAAGGAATAAGCCTGAGAGAAAGAACTTAAATGCTTCAGCCTTCTGTGTCACAAGATAGCAACATTTCTGATTCAGTTGATGGAGTCCTAAACCTGGACTTACATTTGCATTGAACTCCAGAGTTAAAACAGCTGCTGCATTGTCTGAATCAATAGGTGCCTCAGCAAGAAAGGAAGCTAACTGGCTTATTTTTAGGACGGAGAGTTCATCCCCTATGTACAGAATTAGTAGTGCATCAGTCATGCAACTGAAACAAGAAAGCTAGTGAGGGCGGTGAAAATTATAGCTGGTTTTAGACTTCATTCAAGAATACATAGTCTCCTGTTTCTTGTTTTCAACATGAATAAAGCTTAACTTTATATTCAGAAGGAATCCAGTTTTGTTAATTATAAAGAATGTAGTGAAATAATGTTTTAATTAAGTTTTTGCGCAGCGAGGTGCAACATGTATGTTTTCTTGACATCAGCCAAATAACTGTGGTTGGATTTTCAGCATGTGTTTATATTGTATCTGTCTTGGCCCAAGAGCTACTTCAGCACCAGTAATCAAGTGATGCAGACAGATTGAAAAAAAAAGTTTACTCCAGACTTCCCTGTGTATATTCTAATATTCATAATAAAGATGACACTGGCAAAGGATTTCAAAGCCAAGAAAAAGTTCAGAGAGTTTCTCTGGATTTCATTGGACTGAGAAGATCAAAGAGAAAATGGTAAGAAAACACGGAGGGTAATGAGGATCTGATAGAATTTCAGCTAAGAATGCTGGTGAGCAGCACGTTTCCCAGTGACTTACGGTCTGCTGTGTTTTGCAATTCCCTCATCAAGCATCATGGAGAAGAGAAACACATGCAACATGATTACAATATGAATGAAGTAGTGACAGGTGACTTCAGCTATACATGAGTGTTCTGAACTTATTTTTTTGTGTGGAATAATATTCTTTTGTCTTTTTAACTGCAGAACTAAACAGTTTTTGGTTACAATGCTAATAATAATAATAATTTTTAAAGATTATTTCCATTTGCTATCCCTATGCAGAACTCATAAATGCTTCTCTATTCTAATATGACATTTGAAACAGTAGGTCTGAAATTTTAAAAGTCAGCAAGGGAGGACAGACAGGAATGAACATTTCCCGCTCAACCTTATTTCATCCTCCTGTGCATATGTGTTATGATATAATCTTTAATTACACAATCACATACAGTTTTTCTCCCAGGAGACCTCTGGCTTATAGAGTGAATAATAGTTATCCAACATTTCTTTTTATCCTGTTCACTATGTGGTTTAGCCTCAGGCTTTATTTATGTTGCATCATCCAAAATCTTGACTGACTGCAGAATTATTAATTTCTTTTCCTGGGAATTTCTCTGGTTCTCTTATCACACCGGCCATTTTCTTCATGCTCCTAAACCTATGTTTATTATCCCTTTGAAAGTGTATTATCAGTGTCCCGTTTTTGAAGCTATGGAACTGAAGTGCAAAGAGATTAAGGCCAAATTTACTGTGTCCATTTTTTGGGTGGTAAAGCCAAGACATGAAGAACAATTTTTTTTTAAGAAAACCTCATTTTTTGAAAGCAATTTGTACAAAATTGCAGTGCTCACTAACTTTATTTGCAGTCTCTCACAAAGATTAGATGTCTCATTGGGTGTGTAACTGCATCATATAAAACCTGAGTGGATTCAACTTCATCAATGCTCTTTCTTTTCCTGAAATCCTACTTCTCTTAGTTCTCACTTTCTAATAATTTCTAAAAGAAATTATTTTTCCTCATGTTCCTCCTCTGTATGTGTCTTTCCCAGCACACTGGCTCCTCTGCATCTTTCTGAAGTCCAGATATTTGTTTTCTATAGCCCCTCTATAGCTCCTGTATTTCCCTAACTCTGCAACTCCTTCCTCGATTTTCTCTTTCTGCAAATACTCTCAAACTTGCAACCTGCCTCCCCTTGCTTGTCACTCTTCTGCATTCAAGATAGGTAGGTTCCTATTCTTTTGCACTGTGTGGGAGCCAGCTGAAAGGTACTTGAGGGCAGGAGAATCCGACATTTTGCTTTCAGCTCCAGGGTCCTGTGTCACATAATTAAGCAATTAGCTGGAGAAATCATAAAGAAGTCCTATTTCATCCTTACATCTTTGGGCAACAGTATGCTCAGTACAGGTGGAATCATGGAAACCTTCACTGACCATGTGCAAACCTTTGAAAGGCTTGTAATTCAACTGCTATAAAGTGAATTTTTCAGAGACAGAGAATAGTAGATCTCACATCAAGGCCACTGCCTAAACAATTTTTAGATTTCTGCTCTTGAAGATACAAGCATGGAGCTTCTCAGTGCAAGAATTTTTAAGACCGATAAGTGCCAAAATCTCATTCTTAGAAAAGGCTGTGCTATTGTAGCTGAAATCTTCCTCAAATGGTTCATCCTGAGAAAGACAAATGAAAGCCTGACAAGAGATATAAAGTAGCTTCAAATCCAAACGTAACAGTAAGCAATACCTCAGATGACAGTTTTATGACACTGGTAGACTATGAAAATAATTCATTTTTTTTCTATCACGCATGCTCAGTCCTGATCATAGGACATTTTAATCAGTTATGGAGCTTTGCAGTCAAAGAATTCAAGAAACTTCTGTTAGTATAAAGTAAAAAAATGTTTCTAAGGCTAAATTTTGGTGAAATAATTTCTTAGATCCGTAGTAGAGTTATCTCAAGCAAGTAATAATTTCATTATTATTATCATAATTACAATAAGCTTTTAATTTTCTCATCCTATTGTTCTGATCATTATTAATTCTTCTCTTCTGCCTGGCTTTGGTGTTCAAAATCAAATTTGGCATCAAAATGGCCTTTTCCCTTTTTTACTATTGCTTTTGGCTCTGATGTTCTTGTCTTTTTCTTTCCCTCCCCTCCTGACTCATTTTGGATCTTGGAAAGATGCTTAGTACTTTCCACCACTAAAAGTAATTTATATTTTAATTAATATCTAGGAGTAGGTGAGGTGATAAGTAGTAGAATGAGTCAAAAACTGAACTTCCAGAAATCTGTCAATTAACAGGCATATAGATGTTCTGATGAGCAGAAGCCAAACAAAATAAAAGGATTTGCATAATCATTCTACCAGTAATATCAAGTAGCTTTAAAAATCTGAATTTCTGGTGTTTGGCCACTTCTGACCTTCCCTCAATATACAGTAGAGTTATTACATGCTTATCATATGGTTATAAGAAATAGCTAAATAATAGTTAGCAAATCAGACTTTCTCTGAAAGTATTTATTCATACTGATTTAAAGGTGCTAAGAGTATAATGCATTATATTTTGGAGTAATAAGTGCACATTTGCAGGGTACCAGTCTTCCTGGTTTTGGTTGCATAAAAGGTGTTCACATTCAACATAAATCAAAAATAATACATAGTTGAAGATAACCTAGCAAGAAATGAACTAGCTGAAAATGCAGCAAAATATAAATACTTGGAAAGAAATTGAGAACAACGTGATAACAAATCTGTTGTTTTGAGATAGATGCTAAGAATTTTTTATACTACAGGGGAATGATAAAACCAAATTGTATTAGATGCAAAAAATAAACAATGCTCATTAACAGGCATTGTTTGAAGCTTTTTGATATCATCAGTTAACTTTTGACACAGATGGAGAAGTATGCATAGATGAGGATGGAAGTAACACTTCCAAACAAGTAGAGGCACAAAGGAATTTGAGATGATATCCCTAATGAAACCCAGAGCTGCAGCACTGTGAGAAAATGAAAGCTTGGGCCAAGAATCAAAGAGAAGCTCAAAATGCTTCAGAAGGCTTTTTATAGTCTAGGATCAAGGAGGTTTCAGCTTTTAGTGTGCAAAGGGCTAATAATTATCTGCTAATCTATGTGCAGCATTTATATTGTTTTCCTTGTAATTTCTAACAGTCTATCAAAGAAAGCCTCCATGTAAGGGTTTGCATTTTGGAAATCAGATGTGGCTATGGGTCCAGTGCATGTAACACCACATTGGCTTATGTGATGTTCAGGAGGATGTGGAATGCTTTTAGGACTGTCTAAAGGTTAAAGACTTTAAATGCTGCTACTCACTTCAGTCACATTCTAGGAACAGAGAGTAGACAGAGAGCAGAACAGAAGCACCTGGAGCGTATTTGCCCTACAATGAGACTCCAGCAAGCAGCTAAATAGACCCCAGATCTATAGAATTTGCTTTTGACTTTCTCCTAAACTTTTAAATAAACTTCCAGAATAGCCAAGATGGCAGAATTCAGGGAACTTTGAAATGTACTTTGAAATACAATGTTTTTATTTGTGCATATCTGAATAATGTGTTATAATAGAAGTTTCTGGTTCTTATATCTTTTAAATCTTTTCATATATTTCAGTCCAATAGATACTCATTATGTCCTTAAATATGCAAATTTCTCTAAAGTAGGTTGAAATTTTGACCCAAATGAAACTGATATTTTTCTGTTTATTTCTGTGGTACAGGGATCTACCTCCAGTTTTAAGTTTTTATAGTAATCTTCAAAGCTAAGCAAATAGCTTTCAATCAATAATCAGTTTCTGCTTATAAATTTCCTACAGCTAGATACTAAATATATTCAATGTACTTGCAAGTTTAAAACATGTGTTGATTTCTTTACCAAATACTTTGAAATTACATAACATCTAATTTCCCCAAACAATCAGATATTTAGCTTGCACTGTACTACACACATATGCACGCACACATGTACAGTATCTGTGAGATATCTGATATGTATATATGAGAAGTAATTTATGTAGGCATAATTTATGATACTAATATCAGCCCCAGTTCTGCAATTCAGCAACATACTTCTGTTTCCTCACAGAGGCATGACAGTTTTCAAGAGTGGAAACCATCCATCTGCAGTCCATGTAAAAAACTGAAACTGTGTATTTAACTTTTAGTTACAATATTTGCTATGTATGCACAGCTAAAAGCATCTGGTGAATGAGCACAGAAAACTCTCACATTACTATAAACACAGAATTGGTTGTGAATTTCAAAGCTCATAATCACACTTTCAAACTTGTTTTCCAAGGATGAACTGTGCAGTTGTTCTGAGTTCAAATGATGCTAAGTGCCTGAATATCACCTTATGTTATTGTTATCACCTTAATTTACATCATCAGTGTTATTATGAAGTTCAGTTGTGAATTTTCTGCTGGTAGAGTGTAAGCACTCAAACATCTGAAGGAAAATATAGAGGAAAAAGCTATGAGAAGGGGGAAACAGACAGTCATTTGGATTATGAACCTGTGGGATACATGTAGAACCAAATACAGTAAGTTTTCAGTGTTAGTTTTTCAGCCCACATAGAATAAGCATCCATGTTCTTGTATTGTCAGTTCTGAAGGCAGAGGCTTAAGTTATTTAACTTTATGTTGTTAATTTCTAACTAGTGGTTTTTGTGGTTGATCACTTCAGATTATTCTTGGCAACTGTTTTGTTATACATGGAAAAAAACCCTTGGGATTTCTTTGTGGCACTTCAATGAGATTTACATATCCACATAAAATGATAACATCAAAAAATTAAAATATCATCCAATTTGTTCGTGAGCCTGCTTTTCTACGTAAATGACTGCAAACATAATACAGGTATGTATGTGTGGGTAAATAAGATTAAGTGTATTGGAAGACCCTAATATCTTTCAAACAGAAAAATCAATTTGGAGACCACATTTGATGCTGGGATAGAGGTGTAAAAGAGCTATGAATTTTCATGAAAACAGGTTACCAGGCAGAAGAGGGAGGGGCTACATTAATTCCCCTCCTACAGAAAAAAAAAAGTGTGATCTATACTGTTCATAGACATTAAAGAACTTATGTTGGAAGGGGGAAGGAGGGGCAGAGTTAGGGAAGGAGGGAGTGAGGTAGGAAGAGAATGAGAAAGTGAGAGAGGCTGTGAACATCTTGCTTTCTTCAGAATTTATGAGTTATGATACATGAACTTATTAGACACCAAAAAATCTGGGAGGGACTAACCTTGACTGAGAACTGGATTGTCTTCTGTTTAAAAGGGCATGAATATTTTTCAGACCATGAAATTATATATGCTCTCTCCATGTGGCTTCTCTGCCTTCTTGTAATGGTTGAGCTCACATTTATTTTAAGTCAGTTTAAATGTCAATCAATCATGAAACACAAATTCACTGGAAACATTCAGACAGATATATGAATTTCTAATGCCTTTCACACTTGTCATGTCATTACATCTTAACCTGGCTTGTCAATTATTTACTTTCAGATTTTACAGCCTTATTCAGAGACAGATTGTAGAACTCATCAGGTGAAATGTGGCCTCTTCTTAGGTCTATTGGAGATTACCACTGACTTCAAAGCAGGAATTTACCCATATTGTTCGTATTCACATTCTGGAATGTCACATTTACTGGATGAAATACCACATGTACTGGCATTGATTTTCTATTCAAATCACAAATGGTATGGTATGTTCTGTTGGCCAAAGAATTCTTATCCAAGTAAGACCACATAAGCTGCTGCTGCTGAACCATTAAAAGAGAGATTAAGCCACAAACTTTTTTATTAGAACAAATTAAACCATACATACTATGTTATTTTTTGTGATCAAAGTAATAATTTGTTTTACTAGGCAAGCTATTTTCTAAATTTTGTTTCTGTAGACCACACATGTAACAAGGCACCTAAGTAATTTCACATGCTCTGTGATATATCAGGTTGGCATGGTGAAAGTCCCCATCTTCAATTCATTAATTAAACTGCTAAGACTTTTATGAATATTGATGTGATTTGGGCAGTGTGATATAGAGACTCTGTAGTGTGGTAATAAACTGGGACCAATTTCTTGTTAGCTTGATGGAGCAGTGTTATAGTGGTAGACAGCTACCTCTTACAAAACAGAACCTGTTAAAGCATGGACTACGCTTAGGTCCCAGCTGGAAACAGGACCAGAAGCATAGATACCAAAGGAATTAAATTTCCAGAAAGACTCTCTGGAAAGAGAAGAAAAGCATGCTGTCATTGCTGACTTGAGAACAAATGAACATAAAATGATACTACCCGAATAGTATTTGATATTGCCTAGAGTCTCCCATTTCCTAGGGTCCACAGAAATTTGGGGAAAGACAGACAGATTTAAAGATGTGATTGTCCTAAAATGTGTTTTCTATTAAATGCTTTCCAAAGACTGTTTATTATGCATATTGCTTAAGGCATTAAAAAAAATGTTGATACCACATAGTGGGAAATGTGGGAAATTTCATCACATAAATAATGAGTCAAGTTAAAGGCAAGAAAGACATGAGTCATGGTCACTTTAGTGATGGTCTACTCCTTTTGAAGCAATAAAAAAGGTCCCCTAAATCCCTTTCAATCCTAGAAAAGGAGAAGAACAGAATCTCAGACTTGATTTATAACTAAAAGTTAAACCTGCTGTATTCATGTACAAAACATCTCCCTTATTAGTACAAGCAATTATCCTAATAATCACAGTGCTGAAGAAATTGAGAGAAGAAAGTGATCCCATGTCATGTTCTATTAATAAAAGCAAGAATATGTGCTCAGTTTCCTACAGGAAAGACAAACTCTTCATATGACACTGTGCTAGTTCTTTCTGGGGTAGGGAAGACGTCAACTAATTGTCCTACTTTTTGTCACCCAGCATGTTTTTGGTGCAAAAGAAATTAATTTCCTTCAAAAGTACGTGTTAGGTAATAGTTTTGCATACAACAATCCTTTGTAGAACTAGGAATATAAAAGAATGAGAAGTCTTCATTGCATGCTAAAAGTGTGTGCTACATGAGTAGGAAATGCCACTTTTTAATTAATAGTAAATGAAGTATTTAGTTTGAAGGATGAGTAGTGTACTGGGCCTTGAAGCAAAGAAGCACACACAGCTTGGGCTTGGTACTGAAACTCAGCAGGGTCCAAAGGCACTCTAAAATGCAGCTGTTGTGGCAGAGGCACAGAACTTCTGCAAGAAACCAGAAGTTTTACAGCCTCTGCCTCACCTTCCCTCCTATGCAGCACCCGTATTTCTGCCTCCTGGCACATCCTCTACATATACTAAAGGAAGCAGGTAACGTAGGCACCACACATGGCCAAGTGCTTGAGGTTTTGGTTTTATCAGTTATAGTGCCAGAATAATTTCATGGATATTAGAGATAATCTCTGATATTACTCTTACTGTGAGTAGGTAGACACTCAGAGCTGTTAAACAGTAGGGCTTGTCCCAGTATTGTAAGTTTTGTATGCTGATGATTAAACATGTAAAAAATGCCTTAACCTTGATATGCAGAATATGCCCCTCAGTATAAAATAAATTAAATTAAATACTATAAAACACAGTAGTGTATATAGTTATTTAATGTTTAGGAAAAAAAAAAAAAGAAAAAATTTGCACTTTACTCTCTGGTTGAGTTGGGTAAGCACAAATAGCTTCCCCAATTATTTCATCTTATACCTATGTAATAATTTTCAATTTGCATCTGGTACTTACTTCCTATCTCGCCACACAGCAACATCATTGACAGTCAGTGTTCATTCAGGAGGAAGAGACTGACCTGAAAGTAATAAATTTTTTTAATCCTCTGAGCTGTGTTCCCTGTTTAATGTCCCATTCTTTAAACACATTCAATAGCCAAGTAATCAAAACTATACATAGATTCCTTCCATAACAGACTTAATTTAGAACTGCTAATAGGACTAGGTTCTGATGTTTTTAGTAGGTAAAAATGAAATAAATTTAAAGTGAAGTCATAGCTTCACCAGAACCGAGAAGTAGAAAATACCAGGTAAACACAAAGAGGTGCTTGTGCACTAACTGTTGACGTGCTTAATATTCAACTGCTTCTTCCTTCCTATTGCCCAAATGAATAATGCCATGAAAGGAAAACCACAGAGGAATGGTATTTTGCCAAGTTACCATCATAACACCTATTAAGTAACTATTGATGAGCTTTAATTTATTTCTTAAAAATGTACCTTTTTAAAGGGCACCTACTTCTTTTTTGATAATCCCAAAAGCAGGCATATTTACCCCCAAAATAGGGGATTAACATACTAATTTCTTGCTTGCAAAACACATTTTCCAAAAATACTGCATTATTAGATGTCAAGAAGTGTAACGCAAGATTTACTGGCATTGATTCTTATGATGACTGGTTTTTTAACTGGTATTTTACAAGATTTTGGTTAAATGAGTAAGAAATGATTCACTAAAGATATGTTTTGTACTGACAAGGCATGATAGTAGTATGGGTTTGTTATACTGCAATAGAACTCAGTCTTAGCTAGGGTTATACTGTGCTCTGCTCTCCAAAGTATTCCAGTATAAAAATTGATCAACTGTCTGTAATGATGGGTCAAATTCTTTTCTTATCTCAATTTCACAGACCATCTGCGGTTTTTCATATAGACTGTTCAGGCATATAGAAACAACATGTTCTGCTGTATGCTCTGAAAGAGTACTACTGTCTTAAGCATGTTTAATAAATATATTTTCCCTTTGAGCCTCAGAGGCTAAATGCTTAGGGGCCAGATGCACTATGCTCCAAATTTATATTAGAAAAAAATCCCCTTATTCTTGCCCCGCTATGGTCTACCCAGTATCAGCAAGAACGTGTTCAGTGTTTCAGTTTTTTAACTTTGCCATCTTGCTGAAAAAGGAATGGTGCCAGATCCATAAATGTACTTAGGAATATAACTGCTTTTGGAATCAGTAGGAACAAAATGCTGTAATAACTTTTTGGTATCTTTGGTACGTTTATCTGTTAAGCTATATTTTTATACGTTATGTTTACCTTAATGAGATTATTGATCTTGGTTGGCTGTGGACTTGTTTTGGTTAAAAAGACTGCAGCAAATGCTAATGTTCTTCTTGACACAGTAAAGAATCTGCTGCCTTTTGTAAAAAGTTGTTTATATGGTCATTAATAATATAGTGAGGATGAATACTGCAAATAGCAGTGCAAATGGCAGGATACAGGATTTCCTGAGCTGGTCAACTAGTAGGGCTCTGTGAGCAAGTATAACAAACATCAAAGTTGCATTCCCCTCTAATTCAGACAATGGAAAAAAATCAATTTTCAAGTTAAATGGCTTGAATTATTACATTAATTTTGCCATCTTTTTTTTCATGAGAGAAGGGTCATCAAGATCGTTTCTAGTGTCGTAATGAAATCTTCAGGAAAACTCAACTTGTAAAAACCCAGGCAAGACTTGGAAATGTTTTCTACCTAAAACTTTTCCGTTGAAACAGATGAATCGGCAAGCCCCATAATTGAAATAACTTCTTGCCCCCTAGAGAGAGGGTGATTCCTACAGGTCAAAAAAGAGGTTACTGGTAGGTCAGCTGAGATAGCCATTACTGCAGCTATCTGCATAGTGTTTAGGCTTTAAGTAAACCAGAGATGTTATAATGTGGAACTGCTGGTTCTTGGTCGAGTTTCCTAAGGTCATTAAGAAAAAGAGAGCTTATTAATCTTGAAATCATTAAGGAAAAACATTAGAACCTGTCTCTAAACAGATGTTGTATCAGTTTAAGTAAAACTGTTTTTGATACTTTTCTAGTTACAGTATAACAAAACTGTTTAGACACCAATACCATTCAGAGACAGCATTCAACTGCTTTCTTGAACCAGTCACTGTTATTTTGTATATCTATCATATTTCACTTGATATTTTCATTAGCATACTATATTCAAGACAGTAATGGTTTTCGCATATGAAAGTAATTCATTAAAAGCATGAATATTTACATTATGATGAGAATAAATGGCCACTAAAATCAAAGTATGATTGGTTGACTAGAACTTCTATATGTGTTGTACAGTCTAGTGTGAATGCTCTTGAAAACCAAAGCTAACACTTTCTTTCCATGTATTTTAAAAACTGAAAATACATTCATTCAGTGAATATTTTTGGCATACCCTCCTTCAGTAAAATTATTTGCCTATAGTGCTATAAAGGGAACTGGAAATTGGAGAAAATTGTGGATTTTTTGTTTTGTTTTCAGGCTTAGCTGTGAACAACAGGCAATAAATTTATTTATTTTATGTAACAGCTACAGTTGTTCATTGTCTTCTACTAGAAATTAATCTTTTGTACATTCTGAGAACTTAGTAAATTTTTTTTAATGTGAAAAGTGGTCAAGCCTTAACTTCAGATGAGATAGATACGCTACCTGCTTTCTGAATTTCATGAAAGAAAAACACAAGTATGCTCCCAGGCAGGAGCTGCAGTATACTCTAAAGAGTGCCTGACCTGGACATTTGGGGAATCACAGCTCCAGGAGAAATGGCAGCATGCCCTAGCATGTAAGTAAAGATTCAGCCTAGAAGAAGAATGTGGATCTGTATGTTTATTCTGAAGCTTAATGTACCTCAGTGCTCAATACTTTTCCAACTCAGACAGATCTATGCTCCAGTTATCATGTGTTTTGGCTAACAAAGACTTTTTGCTGCTTTCCAAAGCTGGTTTTTCTATTTTGGTGAATTATCAGAACTGTATTTTATACAGCAACTGTCAGCTTCAGTTGGCTTGAGCTGATTGCTTCTTTGTTATATATCACAGGAACTGCTGTCGACAAAATACAAAATAACAACCATCAAGAATCAATAGCTCTATCAGGACCCTTGAAACCACCTGCTTTGGTTCCCAACTATTTTAATGTTAAGCTGCACAACTGCCTGTATCTTGTTTAGGGAACCTGGTGTTCCTTGATGGGGAATGGCGTTCTGACTATTAGCTGTCCTCTCTTTCCTTAATCAGATAAACTGGTCTGAGACACAACACTTTTCTTTTCACAGATGTTGCTACCTTTTACTTTCAAGAGTTTCTGCACAGCACAGGGCCATTTTTCATGTTAAAAGAATAGAAAATTTGGCTGACTTGTTTTCCTTTACAACCATTCACAGAACAGACCCAAAGGGAAAGGAGGTAAAATATCTACAAAATTCATGTAAAAATCACCCCCCCCACACACACTTCAAAGGAGTGTGAATAAAAAGATGAAAGGTCTCTTAGTTAATTTCAATTACTTCTAGCTTTATCTCAGAAGTCACAGGAAATTATTCAGGAAAGTCAGTCTTGTGCTTAGGAAAAGCTGCTGTACACTTGCTCATTAAAATGTCATGTCTCTCTCTTTCCCCCTTCCCTCCTCTCTTCCCATTCCTCATCCTGCCAATGACATCCTTGAAATTGGAGTAAACTTTCCTCACTCAGAAGAACTCACATCTCTGCTGAAGTAGGTAAAACCAAATCTCTTAATCACAAGGTTAATGAAAATGGGATTCTTGGGAAACTACTGGGATGAATTATTCTCAGTAATGCTACTTTTATGAATTAGATTATGATACATGTTCTGTTCTAGAGAAATATCTCACTTCTGGCTGTATGAGTTGAATAATGGTATTACAGTTAGAAATTGTGATTGTGATTCTCCTTCATTAACACTACCATGACTTCACTGATATATATACATCACATTTTATTTCTATTTCATGAGGTCACTTTTCCAGTAAAATGTCTCGTAGTCAAATAAGTATTCTCTATGAACACAGAAAGAATGCAAAAGAGACATACTGAAGAGTGCATATATTAGTACAAAATTAAGAACTCCGATTTTAAAGGGTCTCTCAAAAGATGTGGTAATGCCTAGAACAAAGTAACTTTGTCAAGCTTTTTGGATTTCACCTCACTTAAAAAAAAAAAAGAAAACAAACCAAAACAGACTTACCCAAAGCATAAAACTTTCTGTATATTATGTTTATCCAGAGTAATTTACAAGCTCTAATTGGATTGTCCCAAAACAATATCTGGTTTTGCATTACAAACTATATTTGTATTACAACTATAACACAACTATAATATTACAATGGAAAAGTAATAAAAATACTCCATTATAATTTTGTAAGTCTATGCTTCTTTCTCGTGGATTAAATTATGATTGTTCTTTGGTGTGATCAGTCACATACGTGTGGGAGGATGAATATATATGCTCACATAGCACTCTCCAGAGCCACAGAGGGAACTCCATAGGCAAGCTCTGGTTAGTCTCTGTTATGTGAACCTGAATGCCACTTAAAAAGAATTTCACCAAGGGTATTTCATCAGTTCAGTTATGATCCAGCTTTGTTCCATCTGTACCAGTGATTATATTAGGATTATCATTCCTTTGTTGTTATATTAATGGACAAATATAAAAATTAGATATGACATTTCCTGGGATAAAAGTATCATTCTGACTGTACAAACAGTGAATGTTGGTTTGATTTGAAAAATGACCCAACTCATCAGGGAAACTGAGAAATCTGAATGCTAGTATGTGGGTAAGAAGTCACCACACCTGTGAAATTATATTTTAACATAAAAAGTCACAGAAATATTCTTTCTCTCAAGATCTGATACATCGTATGCATGGGCTAAGAGTAACGTATTCCTCAGGATCTTTCAAAGGAAGACCAGTATAACTGGGAAATTTTTAAAATTGTTCTCATTAATTCCACTGACCAACAAAAAAAGAATATAACCCTGTTCTTAATGGTTGCCATCACTAGTAACTGTGAAAAAACTGAAGCCATTATTAGCCCTCAGATATGTACATATCCTATTGCTTGAGGTTTTGTTACTTCACAGTTTTTAAACTGTTGTTTCTGCACCATGGGGAACCATGAAATTAATTAAGAAAAATAAGTTTACATCTGTCAGAGGGCTTATATTTTCCATCTAGGCTTTCAATGGAGAAAATAGAGGGTTACACTTCTGCCTCTCCGCTCCCCCAAAGTGGAAACAATGCATGTTAAAAGCTGTATGTTAGTACTATTAGGTCTGATTTAGCAAAGAGCTCTGTGTATATGTATCAAATTACTGGAACAGAAGGGTATGCAGGGGTCTCATTTGGGTATCCAAACACCCAGTTACATGGAATTAGAGGACACCTGAAACAAATATATGTTCCTCAACCTACATGATTAATTTCCTCTCTGTAAAACTCAGTTATTCTGTTCTTCAGGCTGCTAAGGTATTCTACAATGAAGATCTGAAACATCAGGAAAAATGTTGAGGTTCTCCGATAGGTTATGCTGTACATTTGTGAACCAGTATTAAATAAATTACTAGGAAAGCCACTATAGTATTACTTTTAAAAATTAAGAACTGGTAATGTATTCAGAAGAGTAGTATAAGTTCTGTGAATGTACTTTGATGAAGTTGCTTTGATAGGTCATTTTTCTGAAGTTAAAAAGGACACCAAACAAACCGGCTTTGGTTAGATTTCTCTCTAGCATAATTGCCCTGAAATTAGTGGTTTGTTTATAGATGTAGAGCCAGACTCCTTGTTGATGCAAACCCTGTACACATCTTTTGAAGTCACTGGGACTGTTTGGATGCAAGTTGCACGGAGCTTGAACTATATGTAGTTTTGTGCATAGGGTTATCAGTGGTGACAGTCAGATGCTGCTTATGAACTGTGAAAATGCTACACCTGGAGGTCATACAGAGAATTGCAGCGCTTTTTAATAACACGTAACTGATGGCTTGTGAAAAATCTCTAAGCAACTTCTAGAACTTCTGTTAAGTTAATGATATCTTTGTAATAATTGAGCTCTTTATTGATATACTATTTAACCTATTTCTTTAATACAAAATATTGTAGCAGCCATGAAACTGTTCTCCAAAAGAAAATGAACCTTTGAGAAAACTGCTCAGTCTCTGGTGAAAGGAAACTGGGTTGAATATACAGTATGAGATAGAGACAGTACAAATGATGCTTGTTTGAAGAGAGACAAAGTATAGTTCTACTTTATTGTTCTGTTAAACACAGTGTTTACTAAGTTTACACAGTTTCCATACTCGTTCTAAAACTGAATGGCATGCCACTGATTTAATGTCACTGGCTGTCCTTCAGAAACTACTGAATAAAATGAAGTATCTTTGACATTCCTTCAGTATAAATTTTCCAAACTAAGTAACAGGCATAGAAAGATGTAATGAGATCATATCACACTGTAAAATTAGAAAAAATAACTAATGTCTGCATAAATATTCTTATCTGTACAAATGAAGCACTAAGTTGATTCTCTCACCAGAATGAAAATTCCTTGAAGGCTGCCTTCGCGGCAGGTCTGGGCAGATGGATCACCAAGATAAATGAATAGAAATCGATATGGTTAACAGAGTAAAAAGTCCATGTTAAGTGAAAAAGTTCTTCTGTTATACTGTATCAAATGACTTCAATGTCCAGGAAGAGGTCCTGTCTGGATGACGCAGAGGGAAGGTTCAATACCGACTCCCCCGTGGTTTTGCTGTAGAGGCAATCTCCACACTGACCGAGCGGCAATGTGCGTGTATCGGCTGACCTGGGCTGCCCTGCTTCTCTTCTGACGATTTCATCCTATGATTTGCAATTTTGTACCACGAAAGTTTCCTCTGCCTTTTAGATTTGGTGAAGAAACACATCTCCAGCCGCTCTGTTTTGTCAGGGCCCTGTCTCCAGCTCCCGGCTGCCCTGCCCTACCCAGCCACGGGCCCTGCCGAGTCGGGCCCACCCGTGGGCTGACATCCCGCCTTGGCCTTGGCCTGTCCCCATCTGAGGTGCCCAATACCCGGGGCTGGCGCTGGGGCTACCCCCAGCTGCCCTGCTCCTGCCTGGGGCAGCGGGCCAGGCCTGGCCTGCGAGGCCCTGCCCGGCCAGCCGGCTACCACACGATGGGCCCCAGCTCCCTGTCCCTGGGGCAGCAGCCGGCCGGCGCTGTGCCCTGGCAACGCTTGTGGTAACACCGCTGGCTCCAGCTCCTCGGTAACCTGAAGAAGGAGAGCTGTGTACAGGTATGGAGCTCACTCGCCTTTCTTCTGTGTCGCTGGCACCGGTGTGGCCTCCAGCGCCCCAACCGGCCGCCTCTGCGGCTGGCCAAGGGCAGGGAGCACGTTCATCGCATGAGCAGTTAAAGGCTTAGCTTGCCACAGTTTCTAATTTGCAATTATTAGAGAAACTGTGGCCATTTAAGTGTGTGGAAATTACATGTAAATACTAGTAGAGTAACAGAGTAGCATGAATCGTTTTACTAACAAAGGAAATTGATGTAAACCTTGTGACTTGGTTCTTGATGTACAAATGGTATTCGTTTTGAACGGGAAGAACAATTATTACCTGTCTTTTGTTAGGTTGTATAAGCCCTGGTCATTTCCTGGTGAAACGAAAGATCAGCCCAGGAAACAGAATCATCAAAATTCACCTTCACCTCTTTCTGTGACAGCTCCCATGGATTTTGGTAAGAGGAATACAGAGGCAGTTTTTTTTTTTTAAATTATACGTACAAATTTGCGAACCAAAGGAAATGAAGGGCAAGTTAAATGCTGCACATAAAAATCAGTACTTTGAACAGAACTAGGCAGGGAACATTAGCAAAAATGTCCATAAGATTTAGGAACAGGGAAAATGCAGAATAAATTTGTTTGAATGAGAATTAGATTTCAGCTCTGAATGTAGCCAATTAGCTTTGCAGCCTCTTCTTGTATGTTTATGTTCATGAGTGTTTCTCTGGGATAGAACAAAGTTGTAATGTGAAATCTGTGGAAGTACCATTAGCTGATAAAAGAAAAGGCAGCTTTTCTTTTACTGCACCATTAACATTGCCTTTTTTTTTTGTATTTTTGACCATATGTCAATATTCATTGCCAATGCGTGAAAGCTCAGGCTCACAAGGATAGCAGCATTATCTTCCACTGCCTTTTATGTAGCATTTTCATCAGAGGTCAGAATAAGTTAATTGAACTGTGCTCAGTCATGAACAGTGCTTGTGAAGCAGTATTTTTGTAGTTACTCCCATGATGATGTCATCATTGTAAATACTCCTGTATAAACCTCAACCTGCAAACTGAAATTGATAGAAATCAGAATGATCAGAATACATCCTGTGTGGTAGGCAATAATCAATACAAACATAGCACCATATGAGCTACTATGAAGAAAATTAACTTCATCCTGGCCAGACCCAGTACACTCCTCAGCCAAGTCTCATGGGAAAATTCAATCAAAGAAGGACTCAATTTTCTACATAAATACTGTCTTGCATAATTAAAAATCTGCTAAAGAACCACTAAATACTTCTTACTGGCATGTTCTTTGGAAAGAGAGGAAAAATAATTGGATTGTTGATAGATCTCTGGAGAATTATTTCAAATCCATGTCTGCTTTTGTATTTGTAATATGGGAATTGAGAATGAAAGGTGGAATTTGAAGTAACAGGTGATCTTCTCTTAATTAGATACTCTTGTATCTAAAGTGATCACGAATTATGTGTCAGACAGTAATGTTATTTTTATTTGAGTTCAGTGACAGAATCATTGATTCAAATGAAGGCTAATCTCTGAGATGTTGGAAAAAGGATTGTCTGTTATTCTAAATCTGAAGTATTTGCTAATTTGTAAACCAGAGACTTCTCCAGGTAGTTTTCAATACATATTCATGGGCACGGTGAGAAAATTTTCTCTGCACAAGTTGTCCTATAAGTATCCTCTCTTTTATATTCTTGTTAAGCAGCTGTTACTGGTCACTTTTAGAGAGGAAAGTGGATTAGATAGTTGGATAGATGGATTAGATAGATGGTTTGATCTAGTGTGGCCATATCTTTTGAAAGCAGAAATGTGTGTGGAGAAACATCTTCAAATGAATTGGAGATGATACTGCTATCTCTTTTCTGTCCTGTATGAATCTGTTACTACTTATTGTTGTTCACTGAATTGTGCAAACTTGCTGAAGGTTAATGGAAAAGTGAGAAAATATTAAAGCACATTGCCACTACAAAATGAAACATGATGCAAAGATCTCCAGGTAAGCAGAACCTTGGCCAAAAATACTTATCCATGTGGCAATAGTATGTATAAAAATATCACCAAAAACCAGGGAGAATGAGAAAGCCTCCTACAACTTGGGGGGAAAGTTCATCTCCAATGGCAATAATACAGTAGATTGTAAACTGTAATCTTAAAATTAATAAATAAACTCTTTAATACTGTCTTGCATCTGCAAACTTATTGCACAAAAAATAGAGTAAGAGATCTTAAGTTGAAAATTCCCCAAATCAGTATAATGGGTTGCTCTTGTTGGCTCCTCTGGTAGACTTTCCTGAGCTTAGAAAAATAAAGCAAAGCTTCTTTCTTTATATTATTACTAAAGTAATAAAAGTGATGCTATTTTTTTTTGAGTGTTTGTGAGTGAAAAGCTACTTTTACATCTTTGTATTTTGCAAGAAGGCTTAACATTTTCTTTATGGCAAGTGTTAAATTACATAGTAGAGGTATGCTACCTGTTTGGCTACCTTTTTACCTACACCCATTTGACCTTTAACTCTCCAGGTATTTCTCTGAAAAAAAGAGCAATAGGGGATGGGTGTGCAAGTTACAGGGGATGTCATTGTGAAGCCAAACAGAGCCCAAAGAAACTCAAGGATTTAAGAGAACTTCCAAATGACAGGGCCTCACAGAGATCAAAGAAGGATGGTTAGCCAGTTAGAAAATACAGCAGCTTAAGCTAAAGCCCTGGTGGTGCAAAACTGTTGAGATGCACAAAATTTACCTGCCAACATTTGAAACGGAGGCAAATTACAAGTTGATAGGGTTACAGAAAAACTTGTTAACCTCAAAACTCTTCTACTGATGATTGTAAATCTTCAATAGATTTACATATATTTCTCTTCAAAGGAAGGCAGCCTGCAAGGTGGTCTGAAATACTAAAGCTTAGCCAAATGATAAGCATTTCAGTATTTCCCTTTCTTGTCAGCCGCTTCTCATAGAGAAGTGATTGCTCATGCAAGTTGAAGAAGCAAATAAGGTGAATGGTTAGTCCGGAAGATTATATGTGATTTAAAAGCCTGGTTTGTTAGTAAAATGAATAAAAGAAACTGAGTGGTCAGCATATGTTGTGTCCTCTCTGTATTGAGTATGCGAACGTAGATTTTCCTATGAAGACTTTCTCCTATAGTTCAAGGTACAGAGATTGATGCACACAGCTCTGAATGCTCCTGAGCCTGTTAGACTAGAAGGTCAAAGTGTGTCACCTGAAGGCTGCAGAATACAGAATGGTGTTCATGTAGCTGTGCCAGAGATAAGTGGAACATGCTTTTGCCCAGGGGTCTAACCAGAAATATACGCAGATTACAGATTTAGCACAAATGATTGGAGAGAAAGCTAGAAAACATGGTCAGGATACAAACAGCCAGAAGTCAGCCTTTCTCTCCTTTTTACTTCTTTCTTTGCTGAAATATGACATTTTTGTTCTGTAAGGTGAAGTCATACTAATATTTATCTTTCCTGATCTTTTTATAACTGAAAGCTTCTAAGGATGTAAGAATAGTCTAATTGAAGTGGCATTCCTGCAGAGCATACATAATCAAGTTCCAATGTCCCTGTTTCTCTGGTTTTAACTTTATAGACAAAAGTCACAAATATTGCAGGCTAAAATTGTCACTGTCTCTCCAGGGGGGTTATTTGTAGAATTATATTCCTACTATGACAGATGTTCTAACTTCTATAGAAATTAGGGTTTATGGCTCTTAATAAATATAAATATAAATAAATATCTTTAAAAATATTTTTCCTCAGTAGAGAGAAACCATAGTTGAAAGAACCCTGTACTTTGATTTTAAAAATATGCATATTTTCTAGTGGTAGTTAATATTCTGAAGTACCTAGCCTTGACCTTTAAGTATTTGATAACCATCTTGTCAAATGTTGTTGAATGCCATGTTAGACTATAAGGATGACTGACAAAAGGATGTTACTAGGAGAAATACTTGCAAAGCACAAAAGATGTGAGTTAAAAATCATACAGAATAGAGGTAACAGTAAGGCTATTAAACTTCTGACTCTATGAATACTGTACTAAAATGACTGATAATGTAAACACAGTTTCAAAGTACTTAAAATCTCCATCACTTCAAATTGAGTTTCAGTGTGAAGGGTGAAAAAAAAAATCACAGGCCATAGTGCAAATGTGTTTAGGTGGTGTATGTAATGGAGCAAATTTTATGGCTGACTTGCTCCCCAATTCCCCGCATATTGTGTGTTATAAAGAGAATCTATTTAACCTGTTTGCATTTCTTGTCATCTATTTCCTTTTTAAAAGAAATACAAACCTGTGTCATGCAGTTGCCTAGACTATCACAGGAGTAACTTTTTCAGTGTATTTGACTACTGCAGAGAAATAGCTAAATAGCTGAATGTTTGCACAGACATCAGTGTCCTTCAATTGCTACTGAGAGCCAGAATTGAGAGGACTTGCAGCAGTTAGTGGACAAGAATAAATTCTGTGGGAAATCAGTAAGCTTAAAAACTATGTTGCTAAAATCAGAAAATTAGCCTAGTACATGCCCTAATTCTGGTCCTTTTGCTAAAGAGTGTTCTTGCAGAGTACTAATTGTCCTTGGAAAATTATCTTTCAACAATGATTTAGTGGCAAATATATGCAGATTCTTACAAAAGAACTCATTCAAGTAGAGATTTGATATGTGTTATACATTTCTCACGTCATTCCTGTTGTACTTGATTTCATATTGAAAGCTGATATTTGAGTCTACCTGTACAAAGTTAGTCACTTTTTGGTAATTCAAACCTTTGCAGAATAAGAGCTAAACTATTTTGTGGCTATGCATACAAACAGCAGTTTCTCTGGTTGCAAGTTAAATTTAAAACAATGTCTCAATCCTCCCCCCAAAATATTAATTAAAATAACTAATAATTAATGCATGGCACTGAAAAATAATTTCAACATGTCAAGAGACAAAAAGCAAGCTGAAAAATTTGTTTGGAAATGTGTCTCTTTTACAAGTGCAAAGTGTTGAATCTGCTTTGGAGAATTCAATTGTTGAAAGACAAGAATAAGTAAAATAGTAATGAAAAATAATGAGATACCCACCCTCAGTCTGAACTTTACATCAGCTACTTTTCTGTGTGTATGGAGCACTCATTAAATTTCTTGGAATAATTAATGGGTTTGATGAACAGAGCTTTCTTTCAAACATCGCAGTCAACAGTCCCTTACTTATTCAAATATGTTACGAGCAACCTAGGAAATCACAAGAGCAATTCTTGTAACCATCACTGCTTCAAGTACAGTTTTGAAAACATTTTGTTATATTGCCTTACTATTTATTCTGAAATCCATTATCAAAGCAAGTATAGAAAGATAATGAAGGTTTTATTTGCATTTCTTTGCAGACTGAGAATATAAATTCATTGTAATGGCAACTTTTCACTAAAAACACCCTGAAGAATCCCCAAATGTCAATTTATTATCTGCTAATCTTCCAGAGTGTTTCTATCTATCTTTTCCTTATTGCTATGTTCCCACCTCACTTTTTACAGCAGTTTCAAAAGTGCAGAACTTTGAAGTTTGCTGTCTATATTAATACCAATAAATTTATTGGAGTTGTATGTTCATACGATGAATTAATTCAGTTTGCTGATCTGACAGAAAACCAATCTTTTTCTTCCAGTTGTTTAGTTTTCTATGAGATCAGTCGGCTGAGCTCAGACACTCTGAAGCCACACAGTCATTAACGCAAAGGAATAGGCTAGAGCACACAAGTGGAGACAGAAATGAGGTACAGAGATGCCCCTTTTGGTGGCCGTTAGATTGGATTTCACCTAGTCTGAAACTGCACTCTGTGACAGCCAAAATTGCAAGAAAAAAGATTGCTTCTCTCATACCTCACCTCACAGAGTTGATTTGTTCAGCCGTATTTTGAGCATAGATTTAAGTTTGCTGCTCCTGATCAGCAGAAGAAAAAATTATCTTTCTACATCTTATTCACCAGACTTGTAGTGGAAACAGTGTACTCCAGAGGTGACAATCAAACCAGTCTTCTTTTCACATTGCAGATACATAACAGTCAAGTACAAAGAGGAAAGACATTTCTTCCATTAGGAGCTTTTTCATGCATTCAGATGGTGGGTTACAAATGAAACACTATAAGGTAAGATTACAGAAAAGCCTGTGCTTACCGGAAGTTTGCTTGTAAATTCTATTAGATGATTGGCTTTCTGCAAAGCTGGAAGAGAATTTTTCTTCTACCTACCGTTCCCATGTGTGACTGTGGCTAACCTTGCCAGCTCTATATTTCCAATATTTTAATAAACCTTACTAAATGCATGATCTGAAATATGTAATGTGGGAATTGGAAGGGTTAGTTGATGTTAGTATTATATGAGTTAAAAGATAAATCCACTAACTGATATAGCAAACCTGAGCACTTGTAGGTCAGACATCAAAAGTGAGGAAATCCAATAATAAGCACTTTGCAAGCTGGGGCAAAACAACAGCAGCCAAGGAGGAAAACTATGCTGTAGTTTGCATGGGTAATCAGGTTTTGGGAAAAGGACAAGAAGAAGGTGGAAAAGAGATACCCTGCAAGCAAAAACCTTATACCTGTAATTGCATGATAACAGTAGGGTAACACAGGAAGGTTCTTCACTGAGACTGTATGTTATTGGAAGGTATCACAGAGGACTCCTTAGCATGGTTTGAGTAACTACTGCCTTTCTAAGCATTTTTATCAATATAACAGATGCAAGAGCCATTTATTGCTTCACAGAACTGTGGAAGTTTTATAAGTTGTATCTATATTGCTGGTAAATAATTATAGCTTCAGAAAGCATCCTTCAAAGGTGCATTCATGGTAACCACATTTTATAGCCTCTCTAGCTTGTCAGGATGAACATATATCAAATATTAAATGTTGCTAGCAGTAAGCTCTGGACTTAATTACCTAATGACCTGTACCTACCTTTCTGTTTTTCATGTGATTGAGGTCAAGATGAGTACACTGTTGTTCTGAACTGGTAGCTTTACACTTCATGCATTGTACCATCTTCTGGTACAAAATGGGCAAAGCAGTGATGAGCA